>JAUJEF010000117.1:0-139793 GCA_030444885.1 Citrus sp. QX-2021
TTGGCACACGGGCGCCTCGCAAAGTCTAGCGCCATTCCGAGTCCGGCGGACGAGTTGGCCAGCCCCACGCCCCAAGGCTATAGCCCACCCGTTTTTGTGGCCTCTTTCCGCTGGACGAACTTGGCGCCCGGCCTTCGGCGGGTATTTTTGGCGCGGCTGTGCCCGCGGCCTATTTTGGCACACGGGGCGCCTCGCAAAGTCTGGCGCCATTCCGAGTCCGGCGGACGGTTGGCCAGCCCCACCCCCAAGGCTATAGCCCACCCGTTTTGTGGCCTCTTTCCGCTGGACGAACTTGGCGCCCGGCCTTCGGGCGGGTATTTTTGGCGCGGCTGTGCCGCGGCCTATTTTGGCACACGGAGGCGCCTCGCAAAGTCTGGCGCCATTCCGAGTCCGAGCGGACCAGTTGGCCAGCCCCACGCCCCAAGGCTATAGCCCACCCGTTTTGTGGCCTCTTTCCGCTGGACGAACTTGGCGCCCGGCCTTCGGGCGGGTATTTTGGCCCGCGGGTATTTTTGGCACACGGAGGTGCCTCTTCGCAAAGTCTGGGCGCCTATTCCTCCGAGTCCGGCAGATTAGTTGGCGCCAGCTCACAACAAGGCTATAGGCCCACCCGCTTTGTGGCCTCTTCCGCTGGACGATCTCGTGGCGCCCGCCTTCGGGCGGGTATTTTTGGGCGGCTGTGCTGCGCCCACGGAGGCGCCTGTAAGCTGGTGCCATTCCGAGTCCGCGGACGGTTGGCACACGGACCCGGCGCCTCTCCGCAAAGTCTGCGGCGCCATTCAGTGCGAGGCCTATTTTTGACACGGAGGGCCAGTCCCCACGAACCCCAAGGCCCTACTCTGCGTAGCCCACCCGCTTTTGTGGCCTCTTTTCCGCTGGACGACCTTGGCGCGCCTGGGCCTTGGGGCGGGTATTTTGCCCAAGCGCCATAGCGTTTTTGTGGCTCTGCCTGCTGGCCTATTTTTGGCTGTGCCCGCAGCCCACGGAGGCGCCTCGCAAAGTCTCTGCGCCATTCCGAGTCCGGCGGACGAGGGCTGCCAGCCCCACCCCCAAGGCTATAGCCCACCCGCTTTTAGGCCTCTTTCTTTGTGGCCTTTCTGGCGCCATTCTTAGTCCGCGCGGACGAAGTTGGCCAGCCCCATGCCCCAAGGCTATAGCCCACCCGCTTTTGTGGCCTCTTTCCGCTGGACGAACTTGGCGCCCGCCTTCAGGGCGGGTATTTTTGGGCGAGCTGTGCCCGCGGCCTATTTTTGGCACACGGAGGCGCCTCGCAAGGTCTGGCGCCATTCCGAGTCCGGCGGACGAAGTTGGCCAGCCCCACCCCCCAAGGCTATAGCCCACCCGTTTTTGTGGCCTCTTTCCGCTGAACGAACTTGGCGCCCCGGCCTTGGGGTGGGTATTTTTGGGCGAGGCTGTGCCCGCGGCCTATTTTTGGCACACGGAGGCGCGTCGCAAAGTCTGGCGCCATTCCGAGTCCGGCGGACGAAGTTGGCCAGCCCCACCCAAGGCTATAGCCCACCCGCGTTTTTGTGGCCTCTTTCCGCTGGACGAACTTGGCGCCCGGCCTTCGGGCGGGTATTTTGGGCGCGACTGTGCCCGCGGCCTATTTTGGGCACCCGCAGGCCCCTCGCAAAGCCTCGCGCCATTCCGAGTCCGGCGGACGAAGTTGGCCAGCCCCACCCCCCAAGGCTATAGCCCACCCGCTCTTTTGGCCTCTTTCCGCTGGACGAACTTGGCGCCCGGCCTTCGGGCGGGTATTTTTGGCGCGGCTAAGCCCGCGGCCTATTTTTGGCACACGGAGGCGCCTCGCAAAGTCTGGCGCCATTCCGAGTCCGGCGGAGGAGTTTGCCAGCCCCACGCCCCAAGGGGATAGCCCACCCGTTTTTGTGGCCTCATTCCGCTGGACGATTTGGCGCCCGGCCTTCGGGCGGGTATTTTGGGCGCGGCTGAGCCCCGCTGGCCTATTTTTGGCACACGGAGGCGCCTCGCAAAGTCTGGCGCCATTCCGAGTCCGGCGGACGAAGTTGGCCAGCCCCACGCCCCAAGGCTATAGCCCACCCGTTTTTGTGGCCTCTTTCCGCTGGACGAACTTGGCGCCCCGGCCTTGGGGCGGGTATTTTTGGGCGCGGCTGTGCCAGAGGGGTTATTTTGGCACACGGAGGCGCCTCGCAAAGTCTGGCGCCATTCCGAGTCCGGCGGACGAAGTTGGCCAGCCCCACGCCCCAAGGCTATAGCCCACCCGTTTTGTAGCCTCTTTCCGCTGGACGAACTTGGCGCCCCGGCCTTAGGGCGGGTATTATTGGGCGCGGCTGTGCCCGCGGCCTATTTTTGGCACATGGAGGTGCCTCGCAAAGTCTGGCGCCATTCCGAGTCCGGTGGACGAAGTTGGCCAGCCCCACCCCCCAAGGCTATAGCCCACCCGTTTTTGTGGCCTCTTTCCACTGGACGAACTTGGCGCCCAGGCCTTGGGGCGGGTATTTTTGGGCGCGGCTGTGTCCGCGGGGTATATTTGGCACACGGAGACGCCTCGCAAAGTCTGGCGCCATTCCGAGTCCGGCGGACGAAGTTGGCCAGCCCCACCCCCCAAGGCTATAGCCCACCCGTTTTTGTGGCCTCTTTCCGCTGGACGAACTTGGCGCCCCGGCCTTCGGGCGGGTATTTTTGGGCGCGGCTGTGCCCGCGGCCTATTTTTGGCACACGGAGGCGCCTCGCAAAGTCTGGCGCCATTCCGAGTCTGGCGGACGAAGTAGGCCAGCCCCACCCCCCAAGGCTATAGCCCACCCGTTTTTGTAGCCTCTTTCCGCTGGACGAACTTGGCGCCCCGGCCTTAGGGCGGGTATTATTGGGCGCGGCTGTGCCCGCGGCCTATTTTTGGCACATGGAGGTGCCTCGCAAAGTCTGGCGCCATTCCGAGTCCGGTGGACGAAGTTGGCCAGCCCCACCCCCCAAGGCTATAGCCCACCCGTTTTTGTGGCCTCTTTCCGCTGGACGAACTTGGCGCCCCGGCCTTCGGGCGGGTATGTTTGGGCGCGGCTGTGCCCGCGGCCTATTTTTGGCACACGGAGGCGCCTCGCAAAGTCTGGCGCCATTCCGAGTCCGGCGGACGAAGTTGGCCAGCCCCACGCCCCAAGGCTATAGCCCACCCGTTTTTGTGGCCTCTTTCCGATGGACGAACTTGGCGCCCCGTCCTTCGGGCGGGTATTTTTGGGCGCGGCTGTGCCCGCGGCCTATTTTTGGCACACGGAGGCGCCTCGCAAAGTCTGGCGCCATTCCGAGTCCGGCGGACGAAGTTGGCCAGCCCCACGCCCCAAGGCTATAGCCCACCCGTTTTTGTGGCCTCTTTCCGCTGGACGAACTTGGCGCCCCGGCCTTGGGGCGGGTATTTTTGGGCGCGGCTGTGCCCGCGGGGTATTTTTGGCACACGGAGGCGCCTCGCAAAGTCTGGCGCCATTCCGAGTCTGGCGGACGAAGTTGGCCAGCCCCACGCCCCAAGGCTATAGCCCACCCGTTTTTGTGGCCTCTTTCCGCTGGACGAACTTGGCGCCCCGGCCTTCGGGCGGGTATTTTTGGGCGCGGCTGTGCCCGCGGCCTATTTTTGGCACACGGAGGCGCCTCGCAAAGTCTGGTGCCATTCCGAGTCCGGCGGACGAAGTTGGCCAGCCCCACGCCCCAAGGCTATAGCCCACCCGTTTTTGTGGCCTCTTTCCGCTGGACGAACTTGGCGCCCCGGCCTTCGGGCGGGTATTTTTGGGCGCGGCTGTGCCCGCGGCCTATTTTTGGCACACGGAGGCTCCTCGCAAAGTCTGGCGCCATTCCGAGTCTGGCGGACGAAGTTGGCCAGCCCCACCCCCCAAGGCTATAGCCCACCCGTTTTTGTAGCCTCTTTCCGCTGGACGAACTTGGCGCCCCGGCCTTAGGGCGGGTATTATTGGGCGCGGCTGTGCCCGCGGCCTATTTTTGGCACATGGAGGTGCCTCGCAAAGTCTGGCGCCATTCCGAGTCCGGTGGACGAAGTTGGCCAGCCCCACCCCCCAAGGCTATAGCCCACCCGTTTTTGTGGCATCTTTCCGCTGGACGAACTTGGCACCCCGGCCTTCGGGCGGGTATGTTTGGGCGCGGCTGTGTCTGCGGCCTATTTTTGGCACACGGAGGCTCCTCGCAAAGTCTCGCGCTATTCCGAGTCCGGCGGACCAAGTTTGCCATCCACACGCCCCAAGGCAAAAGCCAACCAGTTGTTGTGGCCTCTTTCCGATGGACGAACTTGGCGCCCCGGCCTTCGGGCGGGTATTTTCCAGGCGCGGCTGTGCCCTTGGCCTATTTTTGGCACACGGAGGCGCCTCGCAAAGTCTGGCGCCATTCCGACTCCCGCGGACCAGGCTGGCCACCACAACCCCCAAATGCTATAGACAGCCCGGTTATGTGGCCTCTTTCCGCTGGACGAAATTGGCGCCCGGCCTTCGGGCGGGTATTTTTGGGCGCGGCTGTGCCCGCGGCCTATTTTTGGCACACGGAGGCGCCTCGCAAAGTCTGGCGCCATTCCGAGTCCGGCGGACGAAGTGGGCCAGCCCCACGCCCCAAGGCTATAGGCCACCCGTTTTTGTGGCCCCTTTCCGCTGGACGAACTTGGCGCCCCTGCCTTCGGGCGGGTATTTTTGGGCGCGGCTGTGCCCGCGGCCTATTTTTGGCACACGGAGGCGCCTCGCAAAGTCTGGCGCCATTCCGAGTCCGGCGGACGAAGTTGGCCAGCCCCACGCCCAAGGCTATAGCCCACCCGTTTTTGTGGCCTCTTTCCGCTGGACGAACTTGGCGCCCCGGCCTTCGGGCGGGTATTTTTGGGCGCGGCTGTGCCCGCGGCCTATTTTTGGCACACGGAGGCGCCTCGCAAAGTCTGGCGCCATTCCGAGTCCGGCGGACGAAGTGGGCCAGCCCCACGCCCCAAGGCTATAGGCCACCCGTTTTTGTGGCCCCTTTCCGCTGGACGAACTTGGCGCTCCGGCCTTCGGGCGTGTATTTTTGGGCGCGGCTGTGCCCGCGGCCTATTTTTGGCACACGGAGGCACCTCGCAAAGTCTGGCGCCATTCCGAGTCCGGCGGACGAAGTGGGCCAGCCCCACCCCCCAAGGCTATAGCCCACCCATTTTTGTGGCCTCTTTCCGCTGGACGAACTTGGCGCCCCGGCCTTGGGGCGGGTATTTTTGGGCGCGGCTGTGCCCGCGGGGTATTTTTGGCACACGGAGGCGCCTCGCAAAGTCTGGCGCCATTCCGAGTCTGGCGGACGAAGTCGGCCAGCCCCACGCCCCAAGGCTATAGCCCACTCGTTTTTGTGGCCTCTTTCCGCTGGACGAACTTGGCGCCCCGGCCTTCGGGCGGGTATTTTTGGGCGCGGCTGTGCCCGCGGCCTATTTTTGGCACACGGAGGCGCCTCGCAAAGTCTGGCGCCATTCCGAGTCCGGCGGACGAAGTTGGCCAGCCCCACGCCCCTAGGCTATAGCCCACCCGTTTTTGTGGCCTCTTTCCGCTGGACGAACTTGGCGCCCCGGCCTTCGGGCGGGTATTTTTGGGCGCGGCTGTGCCCGCGGCCTATTTTTGGCACACGGAGGCGCCTCGCAAAGTCTGGCGCCATTCCGAGTCCGGCGGACGAAGTGGGCCAGCCCCACCCCCAAGGCTATAGCCCACCCGTTTTTGTGGCCTCTTTCCGCTGGACGAACTTGGCGCCCCGGCCTTGGGGCGGGTATTTTTGTGCGCGGCTGGGGCCGCGGGTTTTCTGTGGCCCTCGGAGGCGACTAGCAAAGTCTGGCGCCATTCCGAGTCCGGCGGACGAGTTGGCCAGCCCCACGCCCCAAGGCTATAGCCCCCCCACGTTTTTGTGGCCTTTTTCCGCTGGACGAACTTGGCGCCCCGGCCTTCGGGCGGGTATTTTTGGGCGCGGCTGTGCCCGCGGCCTATTTTTGGCACACGGAGGTGCCTCGCAAAGTCTGGCGCCATTCCGAGTCCGGCGGACGAAGGTGGCCAGCCCCACACCCCAAGGCTATAGCCCACCCGTTTTTGTGGCCTCTTTCCGCTGGACGAACTTGGCGCCCCGGCCTTGGGGCGGGTATTTTTGGGCGCGGCTGTGCCCGCGGGGTATTTTTGGCACACGGAGGCGCCTCGCAAAGTCTAGCGCCATTCCGAGTCTGGCGGACGAAGTTGGCCAGCCCCACGCCCCAAGGCTATAGCCCACCCGTTTTTGTGGCCTCGTTCCGCTGGACGAACTTGGCGCCCCGGCCTTCGGGCGGGTATTTTTGGGCGCGGCTGTGCCCGCGGCCTATTTTTGGCACACGGAGGCGCCTCGCAAAGTCTGGCGCCATTCCGAGTCCGGCGGACGAAGTGGGCCAGCCCCACCCCCCAAGGCTATAGCCCACCCGTTTTTGTGGCCTCTTTCCGCTGGACGAATTTGGCGCCCCGGCTTTCGGGCAGGTATTTTTGGGCGCGGCTGTGCCCGCGGGGTATTTTTGGCACACGGAGGCGCCTCGCAAAGTCTGGCGCCATTCCGAGTCCGGCGGACGAAGTTGGCCAGCCCCACGCCCCAAGGCTATAGCCCACCCGTTTTTGTGGCCTCTTTCCGCTGGACGAACTTGGCGCCCCGGCCTTTGGGCGGGTATTTCTGGGCGCGGCTGTGCCCGCAGCCTATTTTTGGCACACGGAGGCGCCTCGCAAAGTCTCCCGCCATTCCGAGTCCGGCGGACGAAGTAGGCCAGCCCCACGCCCCAAGGCTATAGCCCACCCGTTTTTGTGGCCTCTTTCCGCTGGACGAACTTGGCGCCCCGGCCTTCGGGCGGGTATTTTTGGACGCGGCTGTGCCCGCGGCCTATTTTTGGCACACGGAGGCGCCTCGCAAAGTCTGGCGCCATTCCGAGTCCGGCGGACGAAGGTGGCCAGCCCCACCCCCCAAGGCTATAGCCCACCCGTTTTTGTGGCCTCTTTCCGCTGGACGAACTTGGCGCCCCGGCCTTGGGGCGGGTATTTTTGGGCGCGGCTGTGCCCGCGGGGTATTTTTGGCACACGGAGGCGCCTCGCAAAGTCTAGCGCCATTCCGAGTCTGGCGGACGAAGTTGGCCAGCCCCACCCCCCAAGGCTATAGCCCACCCGTTTTTGTGGCCTCGTTCCGCTGGACGAACTTGGCGCCCCGGCCTTCGGGCGGGTATTTTTGGGCGCGGCTGTGCCCGCGGCCTATTTTTGGCACACGGAGGCGCCTCGCAAAGTCTGGCGCCATTCCGAGTCCGGCGGACGAAGTGGGCCAGCCCCACCCCCCAAGGCTATAGCCCACCCGTTTTTGTGGCCTCTTTCCGCTGGACGAACTTGGCGCCCCGGCTTTCGGGCAGGTATTTTTGGGCGCGGCTGTGCCCGCGGGGTATTTTTGGCACACGGAGGCGCCTCGCAAAGTCTGGCGCCATTCCGAGTCCGGCGGACGAAGTTGGCCAGCCCCACGC
The DNA here is from genome assembly GCA_030444885.1 of Citrus sp. QX-2021. NCBI lineage: Eukaryota > Viridiplantae > Streptophyta > Magnoliopsida > Sapindales > Rutaceae > Citrus > Citrus sp. QX-2021. The sequence goes on from JAUJEF010000117.1 coordinate 7,469, forward strand.
CCCAAGGCTATAGCCCACCCTTTTTTGTGGCCTCTTTCCGCTGGACGAACTTGGCGCCCCGGCCTTTGGGCGGGTATTTCTGGGCGCGGCTGTGCCCGCAGCCTATTTTTGGCACACGGAGGCGCCTCGCAAAGTCTCCCGCCATTCCGAGTCCGGCGGACCAGCGCAAGGCCAGCCCCACGCCCCAAGGCTATAGCCCACCCGTTTTGTGGCCTCTTTCCGCTGGACGAGACTTGGCGCCCGGCCTTCGGGCGGGTATTTTTGACGCGGTTGTGCCCGCGGCCTATTTTTGGCACACGGAGGCGCCTCGCAAAGTCTGGCGGCATTCAGAGGCCGGCGGACGAGTTGGCCAGCCCCACCCCCAAGGCTATAGCCCACCCGTTTTTGTCGCCTCTTTCCGCTGGACGTACTTGGCGCCCCTGCCTTCGGGAGGGTATTTTTGTGCGCGGCTGTGACGTCGGCCTATTTTTGGCACACGGAGGCGCCTCGCAAAGTCTGGCGCCATTCCGAGTCCGCGGACGAGTTGGCCAGCCCCACCCCCAAGGCTATAGCCCACCCGTTTTGTGGCCTCTTTCCGCTGGACGAACTTGGCGCCCGGCCTTGGGGCGGAGTATTTTGGCGCGGCTGTGCCCATGGGGTTTTTTGGCACACGGAGGCGCCTCGCAAAGTCTGGCGCCATTCCGAGTCCGAGCGGACGGTTGGCCAGCCCCACGCCCCAAGGCTATAGCCCACCCGTTTTTGTGGCCTCTTTCCGCTGGACGAACTTGGCGCCCCGGCCTTTGGGCGGGTATTTCTGGGCGCGGCTGTGCCCGCAGCCTATTTTTGGCACACGGAGACGCCTCGCAAAGTCTCCCGCCATTCCGAGTCCGGCGGACGAAGTAGGCCAGCCCCACGCCCCAAGGCTATAGCCCACCCGTTTTTGTGGCCTCTTTCCGCTGGACGAACTTGGCGCCCCGGCCTTCGGGCGGGTATTTTTGGACGCGGCTGTGCCCGCGGCCTATTTTTGGCACACGGAGGCGCCTCGCAAAGTCTGGCGCCATTCCGAGTCCGGCGGACGAAGTTGGCCAGCCCCACCCCCCAAGGCTATAGCCCACCCGTTTTTGTGGCCTCTTTCCGCTGGACGAACTTGGCGCCCCGGCCTTTGGGCGGGTATTTCTCTGCGCGGCTCTGCCCGCGGCCTATTTTTGGCACACGGAGGCGCCTCGCAAAGTCTCCCGCCATTCCGAGTCCGGCGGACGAAGTTGGCCAGCCCCACGCCCCAAGGCTATAGCCCACCCGTTTTTGTGGCCTCTTTCCGCTGGACGAACTTGGCGCCCCGGCCTTCGGGCGGGTATTTTTGGGCGCGGCTGTGCCCGCGGGGTAATTTTGGCACACGGAGGCGCCTCGCAAAGTCTGGCGCCATTCCGAGTCCGGCGGACGAAGTTGGCCAGCCCCACGCCCCAAGGCTATAGCCCACCCGTTTTTGTGGCCTCTTTCCGCTGGACGAACTTGGCGCCCCGGCCTTCGGGCGCGTATTTTTGGGCGCGGCTGTGCCCGCGGCCTATTTTTGGCACACGGAGGTGCCTCGCAAAGTCTGGCTCCATTCCGAGTCCGGCGGACGAAGTTGGCCAGCCCCTCCCCGCAAGGCTTTAGCCCACCCGTTTTTTGGCCATTTTTCCGCTGGACGAACTTGGCGCCCCGGCCTTCGTGCGGTTATTTTTGGGTGCGGCTGCGCCCGCGGTCTATTTTTGGCACACGGAGGCCCCTCACAAAGTCACGCGCCATTCCGAGTCTAGCGGATGAAGTTGGCTAGCCCCACCCCCCAAGGCTATAGCCCACCCGTTTTCGTGGCCTTTTTCCGCTGGACGAACTTTGCGCCCCGGCCTTCGGGCGGTTATTTTTGGGCGCGGCTGTGTCCGGGGCGTAGTTTTGGCACACGGAGCGCGCCGCAAAGTCTGGCGCCATTCCGAGTCCGGCGGACGAAGTTGGCCAGCCCCACGCCCCAAGGCTATAGCCCACCCGTTTTTGTGGCCTCTTTCCGCTGGACGAACTTGGCGCCCCGGCCTTCGGGCGGGTATTTTTGGGCGCGGCTGTGCCCGCGGCCTATTTTTGTCACACGGAGGCGCCTCGCAAAGTCTAGCGCCATTCCGAGTCCGGCGGACGAAGTTGGCCAGCCCCACCCCCCAAGGCTATAGCCCACCCGTTTTTGTAGCCTCTTTCCGCTGGACGAACTTGGCGCCCCGGCCTTAGGGCGGGTATTATTGGGCGCGGCTGTGCCCGCGGCCTATTTTTGGCACATGGAGGTGCCTCGCAAAGTCTGGCGCCATTCCGAGTCCGGCGGACGAAGTAGGCCAGCCCCACGCCCCAAGGCTATAGCCCACCCGTTTTTGTGGCCTCTTTCCGCTGGACGAACTTGGCGCCCCGGCCTTCGGGCAGGTATTTTTGGGCGCGGCTGTGCCCGCGTCCTATTTTTGGCACACGGAGGTGCCTCGCAGAGTCTGGCGCCATTCCGAGTCCGGCGGACGAAGTTGGCCAGCCCCACGCCCCAAGGCTATAGCCCACCCGTTTTTGTGGCCTCTTTCCGCTGGACGAACTTGGCGCCCCGGCCTTCGGGCGGGTATTTTTGGGCGCGGCTGTGCCCCTTGAGGTATTTTTGGCACACGGAGGTGCCTCGCAAAGTCTGGCGCCATTCCGAGTCCGGCGGACGAAGTTGGCCAGCCCCACGCCCCAAGGCTATAGCCCACCCGTTTTTGTGGCCTCTTTCCGCTGGACGAAGTTGGCGCCCCGGCCTTGGGGCGGGTATTTTGTGGCGCGTCTTTGCCCGCGGCCTATTTTTGGCACACGGAGGCGCCTCGCAAAGTCTGGCGCCATTCCGAGTCCGGTGGACGAAGTTGGCCAGCCCCACCCCCAAGGCTATAGCCCACCCGTTTTGTGGCCTCTTTCCGCTGGGACGAACTTGGCGCCCGGCCTTGGGGCGGGTATTTTTGGGCGCGGCTGTGCCAGCGGCCTATTTTTGGCACACGGAGGCGACACGCACGGTCAGGCGACAGTACGATGCCGGAGGACGGAGTTGGCAGGCCCCACCCCCCAAGGCTATAGCCCACCCGTTTTTGTGGCCTCTTTCCGCTGGACGAACTTGGCGCCCCGGCCTTGGGGCGGGTATTTTTGGGCGCAGCTGTGCCCGCGGCCTATTTTTGGCACACGGAGGCGCCTCGCAAAGTCTGGCGCCATTCCGAGTCAGGCGGACGAAGTTGGCCAGCCCCACGCCCCAAGGCTATAGCCCACCCGTTTTTGTGGCCTCTTTCCGCTGGACGAACTTGGCGCCCCGGCCTTCGGGCGGGTATTTTTGGGCGCGGCTGTGCCCGCGGCCTATTTTTGGCACACGGAGGCGGCTCGGAAAGTCTTGCGCCATTCCGAGTCCGGCGGACAGAGTCGGCCCGCCCCACGCCCCAAGGCTATAGCCCACCCGTTTTTGTGGCCTCTTTCCGCTGGACGAACTTGGCGCCCCGGCCTTCGGGCGGGTATTTTTGGGCGCGGCTGTGCCCGCGGCCTATTTTTGGCACACGGAGGCCCCTCGCAAAGTCTGGCGCCATTTCGAGTCCGGCGGACGAAGTCGGCCAGCCCCACCCCCCAAGGCTATAGCCCACCCGTTTTTGTGGCCTCTTTCCGCTGGACGAACTTGGCGACCAGGCCATGGGGCGGGTATTTTTGGGCGCGGCTGTGCCCGCGGGGTATTTTTACCACACGGAGGCGCCTCGCAAAGTCTGGCGCCATTCCGAGTACGGCGGACGAAGTTGGCCAGCCCCACGCCCCAAGGCTATAGCCCACCCGTTTTTGTGGCCTCTTTCCGCTGGACGAACTTGGCGCCCCGGCCTTGGGGCGGGTATTTTTGGGCGCGGCTGTGCCCGCGGGGTATTTTTGGCACACGGAGGCACCTCGCAAAGTCTGGCGCCATTCCGAGTCCGGCGGATGAAGTTGGCCAGCCCCACCCCCCAAGGCTATAGCCCACCCGTTTTTGTGGCCTCTTTCCGCTGGACGAACTTGGCGCCCCGGCCTTGGGGCGGGTATTTTTGGGCGCGGCTGTGCCAGCGGCCTATTTTTGGCAAACGGAGGCGCCTCGCAAAGTCTGGCGCCATTCCGAGTCCGGCGGACGAAGTTGGCCAGCCCCACCCCCCAAGGCTATAGCCCACCCGTTTTTGTGGCCTCTTTCCGCTGGACGAACTTGGCGCCCCGGACTTGGGGCGGGTATTTTTGGGCGCGGCTGTGCCCGCGGCCTATTTTTGGCACACGGAGGCGCCTCGCAAAGTCTGGCGCCATTCCGAGTCAGGCGGACGAAGTTGGCCAGCCCCACGCCCCAAGTCTATAGCCCACCCGTTTTTGTGGCCTCTTTCCGCTGGACGAACTTGGCGCCCCGGCCTTGGGGCGGGTATTTTTGGGCGCGGCTGTGCCCGCGGCCTATTTTTGGCACACGGAGGCGCCTCGCAAAGTCTGCCGCCATTCCGAGTCCGGCGGACGAAGTTGGCCAGCCCCACCCCCCAAGGCTATAGCCCACCCGTTTTTGTGGCCTCTTTCCGCTGGACGAACTTGGCGCCCCGGACTTGGGGCGGGTATTTTTGGGCGCGGCTGTGCCCGCGGCCTATTTTTGGCACACGGAGGTGCCTCGCAAAGTCTGGCGCCATTCCGAGTCCGGCGGACGAAGTTGGCCAGCCCCACCCCCCAAGGCTATAGCCCACCCGTTTGGGGGCCGACTTTCCGCTGTCGGACGTTGGGGCCCGGGCTTGGGGCGGGTATTTTTGGGCGCGGCTGTGCCCGCGGCCTATTTTTGGCACACGGAGGCGCCTCGCAAAGTCTGGCGCCATTCCGAGTCCGGCCCGGACGGTTGGCCAGCCCCACGCCCCAAGGCTATAGCCCACCCGTTTTTGTGGCCTCTTTCCGCTGGACGAACTTGGCGCCACGGCAATCCTGATGGAATTTAAGGCCGCGGATGAGCCAGAGGCCTATTATTGGCACACGGAGGCGCCTCGCTATGTCTGGCGCCATTCCGAGTCCGGCGGCGGACGAAGTTGGCCAGCCCCACGCCCTAAGGCTATAGCCCACCCGTTTTTGTGGCCTCTTTCCGCTGGACGAACTTGGCGCCCCGGCCTTCGGGCGGGTATTTTTGGGCGCGGCTGTGCCCGCGGGGTATTTTTGGCACACGGAGGCACCTCGCAAAGTTTGGCGCCATTCCGAGTCCGGCGGACGAAGTGGGTCAGCCCCACGCCCCAAGGCTATAGCCCACCCGTTTTTGTGGCCTCTTTCCGCTGGACGAACTTGGCGCCCCGGCCTTGGGGCGGGTATTTTTGGGCGCGGCTGTGTCCGCGGGGTATTTTTGGCACACGGAGGCACCTCGCAAAGTCAGGCGCCATTCCGAGTCCGGCGGACGAAGTGGGCCAGCCCCACGCCCCAAGGCTATAGCCCACCCGTTTTTGTGGCCTCTTTCCGCTGGACGAACTTGGCGCCCCGGCCTTCGGGCGGGTATTTTTGGGCGCGGCTGTGCCCGCGGCCTATTTTTGGCACACGGAGGCGCCTCACAAAGTCTGGCGCCATTCCGAGTCCGGCGGATGAAGTTGGCCAGCCCCACCCCCCAAGGCTATAGCCCACCAGTTTTTGTGGCCTCTTTCCGCTGGACGAACTTGGCGCCCCGGCCTTGGGGCGGGTATTTTTGGGCGTGGCTGTGCCCGCGGCCTATTTTTGGCACACGGAGGCGCCTCGCAAAGTCTGGCGCCATTCCGAGTCCGGCGGACGAAGTTGGCCAGCCCCACGCCCCAAGGCTATAGCCCACCCGTTTTTGTGGCCTCTTTCCGCTGGACGAACTTGGCGCCCCGGCCTTGGGGCGGGTATTTTTGGGCGCGGCTGTGCCCGCGGGGTATTTTTGGCACACGGAGGCGCCTCCCAAAGTCTGGCGCCATTCCGAGTCCGGCGGACGAAGTTGGCCAGCCCCACGCCCCAAGGCTATAGCCCACCCGTTTTTGTGGCCTCTTTCCGCTGGACGAACTTGGCGCGCCGGCCTTGGGGCGGGTATTTTGGGCGCGGCTGTGCCCACGGGTATTTTTGGCACACGGAGGCGCCTCGCAAAGTCTGGCGCCATTCCGAGTCCGGCGGACGAGTTGGCCAGCCCCACGCCACAAGGCTATAGCCCACCCGTTTTAGTGGCCTCTTTCCGCCGGAAGAACTCCGCGCCCCGGCCTTCGGGCGGGTATTTTTGGGCGCGGCTGTGCCCGCGGCCTATTTTTGTTACACGGAGGCGCCTCGCAAAGTCTGGCGCCATTCCGAGTCCAGCGGACGAAGTTGGCCAGCCCCACGCCCCAAGGCTATAGCCCACCCGTTTTTGTGGCCTCTTTCCGCTGGACGAACTTGGCGCCCCGGCCTTCGGGCGGGTATTTTTGGGCGCGGCTGTGCCCGCGGGGTATTTTTGGCACACGGAGGCACCTCGCAAAGTCTGGCGCCATTCCGAGTCCGGCGGACGAAGTGGGTCAGCCCCACGCCCCAAGGCTATAGCCCACCCGTTTTTGTGGCCTCTTTCCGCTGGACGAACTTGGCGCCCCGGCCTTGGGGCGTGTATTTTTGGGCGCGGCTGTGCCCGCGGCCTATTTTTGGCACACGGAGGCACCTCGCAAAGTCTGGCGCCATTCCGAGTCCGGCGGACGAAGTGGGCCAGCCCCACCCCCCAAGGCTATAGCCCACCCGTTTTTGTGGCCTCTTTCCGCTGGACGAACTTGGCGCCCCGGCCTTCGGGCGGGTATTTTTGGGCGCGGCTGTGCCCGCGGCCTATTTTTGGCACACGGAGGCGCCTCGCAAAGTCTGGCGCCATTCCGAGTCCGGCGGACGAAGTTGGCCAGCCCCACCCCCCAAGGCTATAGCCCACCAGTTTTTGTGGCCTCTTTCCGCTGGACGAACTTGGCGCCCCGGCCTTGGGGCGGGTATTTTTGGGCGTGGCTTTGCCCGCGGCCTATTTTTGGCACACGGAGGCGCCTCGCAAAGTCTGGCGCCATTCCGAGTCCGGCGGACGAAGTTGCCCAGCCCCACGCCCCAAGGCTATAGCCCACCCGTTTTTGTGGCCTCTTTCCGCTGGACGAACTTGGCGCCCCGGCCTTGGGGCGGGTATTTTTGGGCGCGGCTGTGCCCGCGGGGTATTTTTGGCACACGGAGGCGCCTCCCAAAGTCTGGCGCCATTCCGAGTCCGGCGGACGAAGTTGGCCAGCCCCACGCCCCAAGGCTATAGCCCACCCGTTTTTGTGGCCTCTTTCCGCTGGACGAACTTGGCGCCCCGGCCTTGGGGCGGGTATTTTTGGGCGCGGCTGTGCCCACGGGGTATTTTTGGCACACGGAGGCGCCTCGCAAAGTCTGGCGCCATTCCGAGTCCGGCGGACGAAGTTGGCCAGCCCCACGCCCCAAGGCTATAGCCCACCCGTTTTTGTGGCCTCTTTCCGCTGGACGAACTTGGCGCCCCGGCCTTCGGGCGGGTATTTTTGGGCGCGGCTGTGCCTGCGGCCTATTTTTGGCACACGGAGGCGCCTCGCAAAGTCTGGCGCCATTCCGAGTCCGGCGGACGAAGTTGGCCAGCCCCACGCCCCAAGGCTATAGCCCACCCGTTTTTGTGGCCTCTTTCCGCTGGACGAACTTGGCGCCCCGGCCTTCGGGCGGGTATTTTTGGGCGCGGCTGTGCCCGCGGGGTATTTTTGGCACACGGAGGCACCTCGCAAAGTCTGGCGCCATTCCGAGTCCGGCGGACGAAGTGGGTCAGCCCCACGCCCCAAGGCTATAGCCCACCCGTTTTTGTGGCCTCTTTCCGCTGGACGAACTTGGCGCCCCGGCCTTCGGGCGGGTATTTTTGGGCGCGGCTGTGCCCGCGGCCTATTTTTGGCACACGGAGGTGCCTCGCAAAGTCTCGCGCCATTCCGAGTCCGGCGGACGAAGTGGGCCAGCCCCACCCCCCAAGGCTATAGCCCACCCGTTTTTGTGGCCTCTTTCCGCTGGACGAACTTGGCGCCCCGGCCTTGGGGCGGGTATTTTTGGGCGCGGCTGTGCCCGCGGCCTATTTTTGGAACACGGAGGCGCCTCGCAAAGTCTGGCGCCATTCCGAGTACGGCGGACGAAGTTGGCCAGCCCCACGCCCCAAGGCTATAGCCCACCCGTTTTTGTGGCCTCTTTCCGCTGGACGAACTTGGCGCCCCGGCCTTGGGGCGGGTATTTTTGGGCGCGGCTGTGCCCGCGGCCTATTTTTTGGCACACGGAGGCGCCTCGCAAAGTCTGGCGCCATTCCGAGTACGCCGAAGGAGTTTGCCAGCCCCACGCCCCAAGGCTATAGCCCACCCGTTTTTGTGGCCTCTTTCCGCTGGACGAACTTGGCGCCCCGGCCTTCGGGCGGGTATTTTTGGGCGCGGCTGTGCCCGCGGCCTATTTTTGGCATGCGGAGGCCCCTTGCAAAGTCTGGCGCCATTCCGAGTCCGGCGGACGAAGTTGGCCAGCCCCACGCCCCAAGGCTATAGCCCACCCGTTTTTGTGGCCTCTTTCCGCTGGACGAACTTGGCGCCCCGGCCTTCGGGCGGGTATTTTTGGGCGCGGCTGTGCCCGCGGCCTATTTTTGGCACACGGAGGCACCTCGCAAAGTCTGGCGCCATTCCGAATCCAGCGGACGAAGTGGGCCAGCCCCACCCCCCAAGGCTATAGCCCACCCGTTTTTGTGGCCTCTTTCCGCTGGACGAACTTGGCGCCCCGGCCTTCGGGCGGGTATTTTTTGGCGCGGCTGTGCCCGCGGCCTATTTTTGGCACACGTAGGCGCCTCGCAAAGTCTGGCGCCATTCCGAGTCCGGCGGACGAAGTTGGCCAGCCCCACGCCCCAAGGCTATAGCCCACCCGTTTTTGTGGCCTCTTTCCGCTGGACGAACTTGGCGCCCCGGCCTTGGGGCGGGTATTTTTGGGCGCGGCTGTGCCCGCGGGGTATTTTTGGCACACGGAGGCACCTCGCAAAGTCTGGCGCCATTCCGAGTCCGGCGGACGAAGTGGGCCAGCCCCACGCCCCAAGGCTATAGCCCACCCGTTTTTGTGGCCTCTTTCCGCTGGACGAACTTGGCGCCCCGGCCTTCGGGCGGGTATTTTTGGGCGCGGCTGTGCCCGCGGCCTATTTTTGGCACACGGAGGCGCCTCGCAAAGTCTGGCGCCATTCCGAGTCCGGCGGACGAAGTTGGCCAGCCCCACCCCCCAAGGCTATAGCCCACCCGTTTTTGTGGCCTCTTTCCGCTGGACGAACTTGGCGCCCGGCCTTGGGGCGGGTATTTTTGGGCGCGGCTGTGCCCGCGGCCTATTTTTGGCACACGGAGGAGCCTCGCAAAGTCTGGCGCCATTCCGAGTCCGGCGGACGAAGTTGGCCAGCCCCACCCCCCAAGGCTATAGCCCACCCGTTTTTGTGGCCTCTTTCCGCTGGACGAACTTGGCGCCCCGGCCTTGGGGCGGGTATTTTTGGGTGCGGCTGTGCCCGCGGGGTATTTTTGGCACACGGAGGCGCCTCGCAAAGTCTGGTTGCCATTCCGAGTCCGGCGGATGAAGTTGGCCAGCCCCACGCCCCAAGGCTATAGCCCACCCGTTTTTGTGGCCTCTTTCCGCTGGACGAACTTGGCGCCCCGGCCTTCGGGCGGGTATTTTTGGGCGCGGCTTTGCCCACGGCCTATTTTTGGCACACGGATGTGCCTCGCAAAGTCTGGCGCCATTCCGAGTCCGGCGGACGAAGTTGGCCAGCCCCACCCCCCCAGGCTATAGCCCACCCGTTTTCTGGCCTCTTTCCGCTGGGACGAACTTGGCGCCCGGCCTTGGGGCGGGTATTTTGGGCGTGGCTGTGCCCGTGGCCTATTTTTGGCACACGGAGGCGCCTCGCAAAGTCTGGCGCCATTCCGAGTCCGGCGGACGAAGTTGGCCAGCCCCACCCCCCAAGGCTATAGCCCACCCGTTTTTGTGGCCTCTTTCCGCTGGACGAACTTGGCGCCCCGGCCTTGGGGCGGGTATTTTTTGGCGCGGCTGTGCCCGCGGCCTATTTTTGGCACACGGAGGCGCCTCGCAAAGTCTGGCGCCATTCCGAGTACGGCGGACGAAGTTGGCCAGCCCCACGCCCCAAGGCTATAGCCCACCCGTTTTTGTGGCCTCTTTCCGCTGGACGAACTTGGCGCCCCGGCCTTGGGGCGGGTATTTTTGGGTGCGGCTGTGCCCGCGGGGTATTTTTGGCACACGGAGGCGCCTCGCAAAGTCTGGCGCCATTCCGAGTCCGGCGGATGAAGTTGGCCAGCCCCACGCCCCAAGGCTATAGCCCACCCGTTTTTGTGGCCTCTTTCCGCTGGACGAACTTGGCGCCCCGGCCTTCGGGCGGGTATTTTTGGGCGCGGCTTTGCCCACGGCCTATTTTTGGCACACGGAGGTGCCTCGCAAAGTCTGGCGCCATTCCGAGTCCGGCGGACGAAGTTGGCCAGCCCCACCCCCCAAGGCTATAGCCCACCCGTTTTTGTGGCCTCTTTCCGCTGGACGAACTTGGCGCCCCGGCCTTGGGGCGGGTATTTTTGGGCGTGGCTGTGCCCGCGGCCTATTTTTAGAACACGGAGGCGCCTCGCAAAGTCTGGCGCCATTCCGAGTCCGGCGGACGAAGTTGGCCTGCCCCACGCCCCAAGGCTATAGCCCACCCGTTTTTGTGGCCTATTTCCGCTGGACGAACTTGGCGCCCCGGCCTTTGGGCGGGTATTTTTGGGCGCGGCTGTGCCCGCGGGGTATTTTTGGCACACGGAGGCGCCTCGCAAAGTCTGGCGCCATTCCGAGTCCGGCGGACGAAGTTGGCCAGCCCCACGCCCCAAGGCTATAGCCCACCCGTTTTTGTGGCCTCTTTCCGCTGGACGAACTTGGCGCCCCGGCATTGCGGAGGGTATTCTTGGGCGCGAATGTGGGCTCGGGGTGTTTTTGGCACACGGGGGCGCCTCGCAAAGTCTGGCGCCTTGCCGAGTCCGGGGGACGGTTGGCCAGCCCCACGCCCCAAGGCTATAGCCCACCCGTTTTTGTGGCCTCTTTCCGCTGGACGAACATGGCGCCCCGGCCTTCGGGCGGGTATTTTTGGGCGCGGCTGTGCTCGCGGCCTATTTTTGGCACACGGAGGCGCCTCGCAACGTCTGGCGCCATTCCGAGTCCGGCGGACGAAGTTGGCCAGCCCCACGCCCCAAGGCTATAGCCCACCCGTTTTTGTGGCCTCTTTCCGCTGGACGAACTTGGCGCCCCGGCCTTCAGGCGGGTATTTTTGGGCGCGGCTGTGCCCGCGGCCTATTTTTGGCACACGGAGGCCCCTTGCAAAGTCTGGCGCCATTCCGAGTCCGGCGGACGAAGTTGGCCAGCCCCACGCCCCAAGGCTATAGCCCACCCGTTTTTGTTGGCTCTTTCCGCTGGACGAAGTTGGCGCCCCGGCCTTCGGGCGGGTATTTTTGGGCGCGGCTGTGCCCGCGGCCTATTTTTGGCACACGGAGGCACCTCGCAAAGTCTGGCGCCATTCCGAGTCCGGCGGACGAAGTTGGCCAGCCCCACGCCCCAAGGCTATAGCCCACCCGTTTTGTGGCCTCTTTCCGCTGGACGAACTTGGCGCCCCGGCCTTCGGGCGGGTATTTTTGGGCGAGGCTGTGCCCGCGGCCTATTTTTGGCACACGGAGGCGCCTCGCAAAGTCTGGCGCCATTCCGAGTCCGGCGGACGAAGTTGGCCAGCCCCACGCCCCAAGGCTATAGCCCACCCGTTTTTGTGGCCTCTTTCCGCTGGACGAACATGGCGCCCCGGCCTTGGGGCGGGTATTTTTGGGCGTGGCTGTGCCCGCGGCCTATTTTTAGCACACGGAGGCGCCTCGCAAAGTCTGGCGCCATTCCGAGTCCGGCGGACGAAGTTGGCCAGCCCCACGCCGACAGGCTATAGCCCACCCGTTTTTGTGGCCTCTTTCCGCTGGACGAAGTTGGCGCCCCGGCCTTGGGGCGGGTATTTTTGGGCGCGGCTGTGCCCGCGGGGTATTTTTTGCACACGGAGGCGCCTCGCAAAGTCTGGCGCCATTCCGAGTCCGGCGGACGAAGTTGGCCAGCCCCACGCCCCAAGGCTATAGCCCACCCGTTTTTGTGGCCTCTTTCCGCTGGACGAACTTGGCGCCCCGGCCTTCGGGCGGGTATTTTTGGGCGCGGCTGTGCCCGCGGCCTATTTTTGGCACACGGAGGCGCCTCGCAAAGTCTGGCGCCATTCCGAGTCCGGCGGACGAAGTTGGCCAGCCCCACCCCCCAAGGCTATAGCCCACCCGTTTTTGTGGCCTCTTTCCGCTGGACGAACTTGGCGCCCCGGCCTTGGGGCGGGTATTTTTGGGCGTGGCTGTGCCCGCGGCCTATTTTTAGCACACGGAGGCGCCTCGCAAAGTCTGGCGCCATTCCGAGTCCGGCGGACGAAGTTGGCCAGCCCCACGCCCCAAGGCTATAGCCCACCCGTTTTTGTGGCCTCTTTCCGCTGGACGAACATGGCGCCCCGGCCTTCGGGCGGGTATTTTTGGGCGCGGCTGTGCCCGCGGCCTATTTTTGGCACACGGAGGCGCCTCGCAACGTCTGGCGCCATTCCGAGTCCGGCGGACGAAGTTGGCCAGCCCCACGCCCCAAGGCTATAGCCCACCCGTTTTTGTGGCCTCTTTCCGCTGGACGAACTTGGCGCCCCGGCCTTCGGGCGGGTATTTTTGGGCGCGGCTGTGCCCGCGGCCTATTTTTGGCACACGGAGGCCCCTTGCAAAGTCTGGCGCCATTCCGAGTCCGGCGGACGAAGTTGGCCAGCCCCACGCCCCAAGGCTATAGCCCACCCGTTTTTGTTGGCTCTTTCCGCTGGACGAAGTTGGCGCCCCGGCCTTCGGGCGGGTATTTTTGGGCGCGGCTGTGCCCGCGGCCTATTTTGGCACACGGAGGCACCTCGCAAAGTCTGGCGCCATTCCGAGTCCGGCGGACGAAGTTGGCCAGCCCCACGCCCCAAGGCTATAGCCCACCCGTTTTTGTGGCCTCTTTCCGCTGGACGAACTTGGCGCCCCGGCCTTCGGGCGGGTATTTTTGGGCGAGGCTGTGCCCGCGGCCTATTTTTGGCACACGGAGGCGCCTCGCAAAGTCTGGCGCCATTCCGAGTCCGGCGGACGAAGTTGGCCAGCCCCACCCCCCACGGCTATAGCCCACCCGTTTTTGTGGCCTCTTTCCGCTGGACGAACTTGGCGCCCCGGCCTTGGGGCGGGTATTTTTGGGCGCGGCTGTGCCGCGTGACCTATTTTTAGCACACGGAGGCGCCTCGCAAAGTCTGGCGCCATTCCGAGTCCGAGCGGACCAGTTGGCGAGCCACACGCCGACAGGCTATAGCCCACCCGTTTTTGTGGCCTCTTTCCGCTGGACGAAATTGCCGCCCGGCCTTGGGGCGGGTATTTTTGGCGCGGCTGTGCCCTGCGGGTATTTTGGCACACGGAGGCGCCTCGCAAAGTCTGGCGCCATTCCGAGTCCGGCGGACGAAGTTGGCCAGCCCCACGCCCCAACCCCCCGGTTTTGTGGCCGCGTTCCCCAGGGCGAACGTGGCGCCCCGGCCGTCGGGCGGGTATTTTTGGGCGCGGCTGTGCCCGCGGCCGATTTTTTGCAAACGGAGGCGCCTCGCAAAGTCTGGCGCCATTCCGAGTCCGAGCGGACGAAGTTGGCCAGCCCCACCCCCCAAGGCTATAGCCCACCCGTTTTTGTGGCCTCTTTCCGCTGGACGAACTTGGCGCCCCGGCCTTGGGGCGGGTATTTTTGGGCGCGGCTGTGCCTGCGGCCTACTTTTAGCACACGGAGGCGCCTCGCAAAGTCTGGCGCCATTCCGAGTCCGGCGGACGAAGTTGGCCAGCCCCACGCCCCAAGGCTATAGCCCACCCGTTTTTGTGGCCTCTTTCCGCTGGACGAACATGGCGCCCCGGCCTTCGGGCGGGTATTTTTGGGCGCGGCTGTGCCCGCGGCCTATTTTTGGCACACGGAGGCGCCTCGCCGCGTCTGGCGCCATTCCGAGTCCGGCGGACGAGTTGGCCAGCCCCACGCCCCAAGGCTATAGCCCACCCGTTTTGTGGCCTCTTTCCGCTGGACGAACTTGGCGCCCGGCCTTCAGGCGGGTATTTTGGGCGCGGCTGTGCCCGCTCCTATTTTTGGCTCACGGAGGCGCCTCGCAACGTCTGGCGCCATTCCGAGTCCGGCGGACGAAGTTGGCCAGCCCCACGCCCCAAGGCTATAGCCCACCCGTTTTTGTTGGCTCTTTCCGCTGGACGAAGTTGGCGCCCCGGCCTTCGGGCGGGTATTTTTGGGCGCGGCTGTGCCCGCGGCCTATTTTTGGCACACGGAGGCACCTCGCAAAGTCTGGCGCCATTCCGAGTCCGGCGGACGAAGTTGGCCAGCCCCACGCCCCAAGGCTATAGCCCACCCGTTTTTGTGGCCTCTTTCCGCTGGGACGAACTTGGCGCCCGGCCTTGGGCGGGTATTTTTGGGCGAGGCTGTGCCCGCGGCCTATTTTTGGCACACGGAGGCGCCTCGCAAAGTCTGGCGCCATTCCGAGTCCGGCGGACGAAGTTGGCCAGCCCCACGCCCCAAGGCTATAGCCCACCTGTTTTTGTGGCCTCTTTCCGCTGGACGAACATGGCGCCCCGGCCTTCGGGCGGGTATTTTTGGGCGTGGCTGTGCCCGCGGCCTATTTTTGGCACACGGAGGCGCCTCGCAACGTCTGGCGCCATTCCGAGTCCGGCGGACGAAGTTGGCCAGCCCCACGCCCCAAGGCTATAGCCCACCCGTTTTTGTGGCCTCTTTCCGCTGGACGAACTTGGCGCCCCGGCCTTCAGGCGGGTATTTTTGGGCGCGGCTGTGCCCGCGGCCTATTTTTGGCACACGGAGGCCCCTTGCAAAGTCTGGCGCCATTCCGAGTCCGGCGGACGAAGTTGGCCAGCCCCACGCCCCAAGGCTATAGCCCACCCGTTTTTGTTGGCTCTTTCCGCTGGACGAAGTTGGCGCCCCGGCCTTCGGGCGGGTATTTTTGGGCGCGGCTGTGCCCGCGGCCTATTTTTGGCACACGGAGGCACCTCGCAAAGTCTGGCGCCATTCCGAGTTCGGCGGATGAAGTGGGCCAGCCCCACGCCCCAAGGCTATAGCCCACCCGTTTTTGTGGCCTCTTTCCGCTGGACGAACTTGGCGCCCCGGCCTTCGGGCGGGTATTTTTGGGCGCGGCTGTGCCCGCGGCCTATTTTTGGCACACGGAGGCCCCTCGCAAAGTCTGGCGCCATTCCGAGTCCGGCGGACGAAGTGGGCCAGCCCCACGCCCCAACGCTATAGCCCACCCGTTTTTGTGGCCTCTTTCCGCTGGACGAACTTGGCGCCCCGGCCTTCGGGCGGGTATTTTTGGGCGCGGCTGTGCCAGCGGGGTATTTTTGGCACACGGAGGCACCTCGCAAAGTCTGGCGCCATTCCGAGTCCGGCGGACGAAGTGGGCCAGCCCCACGCCCCAAGGCTATAGCCCACCCGTTTTTGTGGCCTCTTTCCGCTGGACGAAATTGGCGCCCCGGCCTTCGGGCGGCTATTTTTGGGCGCGGCTATGCCCGCGGCCTATTTTTGGCACACGGAGGCGCCTCGCAAAGTCTGGCGCCATTCCGAGTACGGCGGACGAAGTTGGCCAGCCCCACGCCCCAAGGCTATAGCCCACCCGTTTTTGTGGCCTCTTTCCGCTGGACGAACTTGGCGCCCCGGCCTTGGGGCGGGTATTTTTGGGCGCGGCTGTGCCCGCGGGGTATTTTTGGCACACGGAGGCGCCTCGCAAAGTCTGACGCCATTCCGAGTCCGTTGGACGAAGTTGGCCAGCCCCACGCCCCAAGGCTATAGCCCACCCGTTTTTGCTGCCTCTTTCCGCTGGACGAACTTGGCGCCCCGGCCTTCGGGCGGGTATTTTTGGGCGCGGCTGTGCCCGCGGCCTATTTTTCGCACATGGAGGCGCCTCGCAAAGTCTGGCGCCATTCCGAGTCCGGCGGACGAAGTTGGCCAGCCCCACGCCCCAAGGCTATAGCCCACCCGTTTTTGTGGCCTCTTTCCGCTGGACGAACATGGCGCCCCGGCCTTCGGGCGGGTATTTTTGGGCGTGGCTGTGCTCGCGGCCTATTTTTGGCTCACGGAGGCGCCTCGCAACGTCTGGCGCCATTCCGAGTCCGGCGGACGAAGTTGGCCAGCCCCACGCCCCAAGGCTATAGCCCACCCGTTTTTGTGGCCTCTTTCCGCTGGACGAACTTGGCGCCCCGGCCTTCAGGCGGGTATTTTTGGGCGCGGCTGTGCCCGCGGCCTATTTTTGGCACACGGAGGCCCCTTGCAAAGTCTGGCGCCATTCCGAGTCCGGCGGACGAAGTTGGCCAGCCCCACGCCCCAAGGCTATAGCCCACCCGTTTTTGTGGGCTCTTTCCGCTGGCCGACGGTGGCGCACCGGCCTTGGGCGGGTATTTTTGGCGCGGCTGTGCCCGCGGCCTATTTTTTGGCACACGGAGGCGCCTCGCAAAGTCTGGCGCCATTCCGAGTCCGGCGGACGAGTTGGCCAGCCCCACCCCCAAGGCTATAGCCCACCCGTTTTGTGGCCTCTTTCCGCTGGACGAACTGGGCGCCCCGGCGTTAGCGCGCGTATACCTTCGGGCGCGGCTGTGCCCGCGGCCTATTTTTGGCACACGGAGGCGCCTCGCAAAGTCTGGCGCCATTCCGAGTCCGGCGGACGAAGTTGGCCAGCCCCACGCCCCAAGGCTATAGCCCACCCGTTTTTGTGGCCTCTATCCGCTGGACGAACTTGGCGCCCCGGCCTTCGGGCGGGTATTTTTGGGCGCGGCTGTGCCCGCGGCCTATTTTTGGCACACGGAGGCGCCTCGCAAAGTCTGGCGCCATTCCGAGTCCGGCGGACGAAGTTGGCCAGCCCCACGCCCTAAGGCTATAGCCCACCCGTTTTTGTGGCCTCTTTCCGCTGGACGAACTTGGCGCCCCGGCCTTCGGGCGGGTATTTTTGGGCGCGGCTGTGCCCGCGGCCTATTTTTGGCACACGGAGGCCCCTCGCAAAGTCTGGCGCCATTTCGAGTCCGGCGGACGAAGTCGGCCAGCCCCACCCCCCAAGGCTATAGCCCACCCGTTTTTGTGGCCTCTTTCCGCTGGACGAACTTGGCGCCCCGGCCTTGGGGCGGGTATTTTTGGGCGCGGCTGTGCCCGCGGGGTATTTTTGGCACACGGAGGCGCCTCGCAAAGTCTGGCGCCATTCCGAGTACGGCGGACGAAGTTGGCCAGCCCCACGCCCCAAGGCTATAGCCCACCCGTTTTTGTGGCCTTTTTCCACTGGACGAACTTGACGCCGCGGCTTTCCGGCGGTTATTTTTGGGTGCGGCTGTGCCAGCGGCCTATTTTTGGCACACGGAGGTCCCTCGCAAAGTCTCGCACCATTCCGAGTCCGGCGAACGAAGTTCGCCAGCTCCACCCCCCAAGGCTATAGCCCACCCGTTTTTGTGGCCTTTTTCCACTGGACGAACTTGACGCCGCGGCCTTCGGGCGGTTATTTTTGGGCGCGGCTGTGCCAGAGGCCCATTTTTGGCACACGGAGGCCCCTCGCAAAGTCTCGCGCCATTCCGAGTCCGCCGGACGAAGTTCGCCAGCCCTACCTCCGACGGCTATAGCCCACCCATTTTTGTAGCCTTTTTCCACTGGACGAACTTGGCGCCCCGGCCTTCGGGCAGTTATTTTTGGGCGCGGCTGTGCCCGCGGCCTGTTTTTGGCACACGGAGGCCCCTCAAAAAGTCTCGCGCCATTCCGAGTCCGGCGGACGAAGTTGGCCAGCCCCACCTCCCATGGCCGTAGCCCACCCGTTTTTGTAGCCTTTTTCCGCTGGACGAACTTGGCGCCCCCGCTTTCGGGCGGTTATTTTTCGGCGCGGCTGAGCCCGCGGCCTATTTTTGCCACACGGAGGCCCCTCGCTAAGTCTCGCGCCATTCCGAGTCCGGCGGACGAAGTTCGCCAGCCCCACCCCCCAAGGCTATAGCCCACCCGTTTTTGTGGCCTTTTTCCACTGGACGAACTTGACGCCCCCGCTTTCGAGCGGTTATTTTTGGGCGCGGCTGGGCCCGCGGCCTATTTTTGGCACACGGAGGCCCCTCGCTAAGTCTCGCGCCATTCCGAGTCCGGCGGACGAAGTTGGCCAGCCCCACCTCCCATGGCCGTAGCCCACCCGTTTTTGTAGCCTTTTTCCGCTGGACGAACTTGGCGCCCCCGCTTTCGGGCGGTTATTTTTCGGCGCGGCTGAGCCCGCGGCCTATTTTTGGCACACGGAGGCCCCTCTCTAAGTCTTGCGCCATTCGAGTCCGGCGGACGAAGTTGGCCAGCCCCACCTCCCAAGGCTATAGCCCACCCGTTTTTGTGGCCTTTTTCCGCTGGACGAACTTGGCGCCCCGGCTTTCGGGCAGTTATTTTTGGGCGCGGCTGTGCCCGCGGCCTATTTTTAGCATACGGAAGCCCCTCGTAAAGTCTCAGGCCATTCCGAGTCCGGCGGACGAAGTTGGCCAGCCCCATCCCCCAAGGCTATAGACCACCCGTTTTTGTGGCCTTTTTCCGCTGGACGAACTTGGCGCCCCGGCCTTCGAGCGGGTATTTCTTGGCGCGGCTGTGCCCGCGGACTATTTTTGGCACACGGAGGTGGCTCGCAAAGTCTCATGGCATTCCGAGTCCGGCGGACGAAGTCGGTCAGCCCCACCCCCCATGGCTATAGCCCACCCGTTTTTGTGGCCTTTTTCCACTGGACGAACTTGGCGCCCCGGCCTTCGGGCGGGTATTTTTGGGTGCGGCTGTGCCCGTGGCCTATTTTTGGTACACGGAGGCGCCTCGCAAAGTCTCGCGCCATTCTGAGTCCGGCGGACGAAGTTGGCCAGCCCCACCCCCCAAGGCTATAGCCCACCCGTTTTTGTGGCCTTTTTCCACTGGACGAACTTGACGCCGCGGCCTTCGGGCGGTTATTTTTGGGCGCGGCTGTGCCAGAGGCCCATTTTTGGCACACGGAGGCCCCTCGCAAAGTCTCGCGCCATTCCGAGTCCGCCGGACGAAGTTCGCCAGCCCTACCTCCGACGGCTATAGCCCACCCATTTTTGTAGCCTTTTTCCGCTGGACGAACTTGGCGCCCCGGCCTTCGGGCAGTTATTTATGGGCGTGGCTGTGCCCGCGGCCTGTTTTTGGCACACGGAGACCCCTCAAAAAGTCTCGCGCCATTCCGAGTCCGGCGGACGAAGTTGGCCAGCCCCACCTCCCATGGCCGTAGCCCACCCGTTTTTGTAGCCTTTTTCCGCTGGACGAACTTGGCGCCCCCGCTTTCGGGCGGTTATTTCTCGGCGCGGCTGAGCCCGCGGCCTATTTTTGCCACACGGAGGCCCCTCGCTAAGTCTCGCGCCATTCCGAGTCCGGCGGACGAAGTTCGCCAGCCCCACCCCCCAAGGCTATAGCCCACCCGTTTTTGTGGCCTTTTTCCACTGGACGAACTTGACGCCCCCGCTTTCGGGCGGTTATTTTTCGGCGCGGCTGGGCCCGCGGCCTATTTTTGGCACACGGAGGCCCCTCGCTAAGTCTCGCGCCATTCCGAGTCCGGCAGACGAAGTTGGCCAGCCCCACCTCCCAAGGCTATAGCCCACCCGTTTTTGTGCCCTTTTTCCGCTGGACGAACTTGGCGCCCCGGCCTTCGGGCAGTTATTTTTAGGCGCGGCTGTGCCCGCGGCCTATTTTTGGCACACGGAGGGCACTCGTAAAGTCTCGCGCCAATCCGAGTTCGGCGGACGAAGTGGGCCAGCCCAACCCCCCAAGGCTATAGCCCACCCGTTTTTGTGGCCTTTTTCCGCTGGACGAATTTGGCGCCCCGGCCTTCGGGCAGTTATTTTTAGGCGCGGCTGTGCCCGCGGCCTATTTTTGGCACACGGAGGCCCCTCGCAAAGTCTCGCGCCATTCCGAGTCCGTCGGACGAAGTTGGCCAGCCCTACCTCCCAAGGCTATAGCCCACCCGTTTTTGTAGACTTTTTCCGCTGGACGAACTTGGAGCCCCAGCCCTCGGGCGGTTATTTTTGGGCGCGGCTGTGCCCGCAGCCTGTTTTTGGCACACGGAGGCCCCTCAAAAAGTCTCGCGCCATTCCGAGTCCGGCGGACGAAGTTGGCCATCCCCACCTCCCATGGCCGTAGCCCACCCGTTTTTCTAGCCTTTTTCCGCTGGACGAACTTGGCGCCCCCGCTTTCGGGCGGTTATTTTTCGGCGCGGCTGAGCCCGCGGCCTATTTTTGGCACACGGAGGCCCCTCTCAGAGTCTCGCGCCATTCGAGTCCGGCGGACGAAGTTGGCCAGCCCCACCTCCCAAGGCTATAACCCACCCGTTTTTGTGGCCTTTTTCCGCTGGACAAACTTGGCGCCCCGGCCTTCGGGCAGTTATTTTTGGGCGCGGCTGTGCCCGCGGCCTATTTTTGACACACGGAGGGCCCTCGCAAAGTCTCGCGCCCATCCGAGTTCGGCGGAATAAGTTGGCCAGCCCTACCTCCCAAGGCTATAGCCCACCCGTTTTTGTAGCCTTTTTCCGCTGGACGAACTTGGCGCCCCGGCCCTCGGGCGGTTATTTTTGGGCGCGGCTGTGCCCGCGGCCTGTTTTTGGCACACGGAGGCCCCTCAAAAAGTCTCGCGCCATTCCGAGTCCGGCGGACGAAGTGGGCCATTCCCACCTCCCATGGCCGTAGCCCACCCGTTTTTGTAGCCTTTTTCCGCTGGACGAACTTGGCGCCCCCTCTTTCGGGCGGTTATTTTCGGCGCGGCTGAGCCCGCGGCCTATTTTTGGCACACGGAGGGCCCTCGCAAAGTCTCGCGCAAATCCGAGTTCGGCGGACGAAGTTGGCCAGCCCAACCCCCCAAGGCTATAGCCCACCCGTTTTTGTGGCCTTTTTCCGCTGGACGAACTTCGCGCCCCGGCCTTCGGGCGGTTATTTTTGGGCGCGGCTGTGCCAGCAGCCTATTTTTGGCACACGGAGGCCCCTCGCAAAGTCTCGCGCCATTTCGAGTCCGGCGGATGAAGTTGGCCAGCCCAACCCCCCAAGGCTATAGCCCACCCGTTTTTGTGGCCTTTTTCCGCTGGACGAACATGGTGCCCCGGCCTTCGGGCGGTTATTTTTGGGCGCGGCTGTGCCAGCGGCCTATTTTTGGCACACGGAGGCCCCTCGCAAAGTCTCGCGCCATTCCGAGTCCGGCGGACTAAGTTGGCCAGCCCTACCTCCCAAGGCTATAGCCCACCCGTTTTTGTAGCATATTTCCGCAGGACGAACTTGGGGCCCCGGCCCTCGGGCGGTTATTTTTGGGCGCGGCTGTGTCCGCGGCCTGTTTTTGGCACACGGAGGCCCCTCAAAAAGTCTCGCGCCATTCCGAGTCCGGCGGACGAAGTTGGCCAGCCCCACCACCCATGGACGTAGCCCACCCGTTTTTGTAGCCTTTTTCCGCTGGAGGAACTTGGCGCCCCCGCTTTCGGGCGGTTATTTTATGGCGCGGCTGAGTGCGCGGCCTATTTTTGCCACACGGAGGCCCCTCGCTAAATCTCGCGCCATTCCGAGTCCGGCGGACGAAGTTGGCCAGCCCCACCTCCCAAGGCTATAGCCCACCCGTTTTTGTGCCCTTTTTCCGCTGGACGTACTTGGCGCCCCGGCCTTCGGGCAGTTATTTTTAGGCGCGGCTTTGACCGCGGCCTATTTTTGGCACACGGAGGGCCCTCGCAAAGTCTCGCACCAATCCGAGTTCGGCGGACGAAGTTGGCCAGCCCAACCCCCCAAGGCTATAGCCCACCCGTTTTTGTGGCCTTTTTCCGCTGGACGAAGTTCGCGCCCCGGCCTTCGGTCGGTTATTTTTGGGCGCGGCTGTGCCAGCGGCCTATTTTTGGCACACGGAGGCCCCTCGCAAAGTCTCGCGCCATTCCGAGTCCGGCGGACGAAGTTGGCCAGCCGTACCTCCCAAGGCTATAGGCCACCCGTTTTTGTAGCCTTTTTCCGCTGGACGAACTTGGCGCCCCGGCCCTCGGGTGGTTATTTTTGGGCGCGGCTGTGCCCGCGGCCTGTTTTTGGCACACGGAGGCCCCTCAAAATGTCTCGCGCCATTCCGAGTCCGGCGGACGAAGTTGGCCAGCCCGACCGCCCATGGCCGTAGCCCACCCGTTTTTGTAGCCTTTTTCCGCTTGACGAACTTGGGACCCCGGCTTTCGGGCGGTAATTTTCAGCGCGGCTGGGCCCGCGGCCTATTTTTGGCACATGGAGGCCCCTCGCTAAGTCTCGCGCCATTCCTAGTCTGGCGGACGATGTTGGCCAGCCCCACCTCCCAAGGCCATAGCCCACCCGTTTTTGTGGCCTTTTTCCGCTGGACGAACTTGGCGCCCCGGCCTTCGGGCAGTTATTTTTGGGTGCGGCTGTGCCCGCGGCCTATTTTTGGCACATGGAGGGCCCTCGCAAAGTCTCGCGGCAATCCGAGTTCGGCGGACGAAGTTGGCCAGCCCAACCCCCCAAGGCTATAGCCCACCCGTTTTTGTGGCCTTTTTCCGCTGGACGAACTTGGCGCCCCGGCCTTCAGGCGGTTATTTTTGGGCGCCGCTGTGCCAGAGGCCTATTTTTGGCACACGGAGGCCACTCGCAAAGTCTCGCGCCATTCCGAGTCCGGCGGACGAAGTTGGCCAGTCCTACCTCCCAAGGCTATAGCCCACCCGTTTTTGTAGCCTTTTTCCGCTGGACGAACTTGGCGCCCCAGCCCTCGGGCGGTTATTTTTGGGCGCGGCTGTGCCCGCGGCCTGTTTTTGGCACACGGAGGCCCCTCAAAAAGTCTCGCGCCATTCCGAGTCCGGCGGACGAAATTGGCCAGCCCCACCTCCCATGGCCGTAGCCCACCCGTTTTTGTAGCCTTTTTCCGCTGGACGAACTTGGCGCCCCGGCTTTCGGGCGGTTATTTTTCGGTGCGGCTAGGCCCGCGGCCTATTTTTGGCACACGGAGGCCCCTCGCTAAGTCTCGCGCCATTCCGAGTCCGGCGGACGAAGTTGGCCAGCCCCACCTCCCAAGGCTATAGCCCACCCGTTTTTGTGGCCTTTGTCCGCTGGACGAACTTGGCGCCCCGGCCTTCGGGCAGTTATTTTTGGGCGCGGCTGTGCCCGCGGCCTATTTTTGGCACATGGAGGGCCCTCGCAAAGTATCGCACCAATCCGAGTTCGGAGGACGAAGTTGGCCAGCCCAACCCCCCAAGGCTATAGCCCACCCGTTTTTGTGGCCTTTTTCCGCTGGACGAACTTGGCGCCCCAGCCTTCGGGCGGTTATTTTTGGGCGTGGCTGTGCCAGAGGCCTATTTTTGGCACACAGAGGCCACTCGCAAAGTCTCGCGCCATTCCGAGTCCGGCGGACGAAGTTGGCCAGTCCTACCTCCCAAGGCTATAGCCCACCCGTTTTTGTGGCCTTTTTCCGCTGGACGAACTTGGCGCCCCGGCCCTCGGGCGGTTCTTTTTGGGCGCGGCTGTGCCAGAGGCCTATTTTTGGCACACGGAGGCCACTCGCAAAGTCTCATGCCATTCCGAGTCCGGCGGACGAAGTTGGCCAGTCCTACCTCCCAAGGCTGTAGCGCACCCGTTTTTGTGGCCTTTTTCCGCTGGACGAACTTGGCGCCCCGGCCTTCAGGTGGTTATTTTTGGGCGCGGCTGTTCCCGCGGCCTATTTTTGGTAGACGAAGGCCCCTCGCAATGTCTCGCGCCATTCTGAGTCCGGCGGACGAAGTTGGCCAGCCCCACTTCCCATGGCTATAGCCCACCCGTTTTTGTTGCCTTTTTCCGCTGGACGAACTTGGAACCCCGGCCTTCGGGCAGTTATTTTTGTGCGCGGCTGTGCCCGCAGCCTATTTTTGGCACACGGAGGCCCCTTGCAAAGTCTCGCGCCATTCCGAGTCCGGCGGACGAAGTTGGCCAGCCCCAGCCCCCAAGGCTATAGCCCACCCGTTTTTGTGGCCTTTTTCCGCAGGACGAACATGGCGCTCCGGCCTTCGGGCGGTTATTTTTGGGTGCGTCTGTTCCCGTGGCCTATTTTTGGCACACGGAGGCCCCTCGCAAAGTCTCGCCCCATTCCGAGTCCGGACGACGACGTTGGCCAGCCCCACCTCCCAAGGCTATAGCCCACCCATTTTTGTGGCCTTTTTCCGCTGGACGAACTAGGAGCCCCGGCCTTCGGGCGGTTATTTTTGGGCGCGGCTGTTCCCGAGGCCTATTTTTGGCAGGCGGAGGGCCCTCGCAAGTCTCGCGCCATTCCGAGTCCGGCGGACGATGTAGGCCAGCCCCACCTCCCAAGGCTATAGCGCACCCGTTTTTGTGGCCTTTTTCCGCTGGACGAACTTGGCGCTCCGGCCTTCGGTTGGTTATTTTTGGGTGCGGCTGTTCCTGCAGCCTATTTTTGGCACACGGAGGCCCCTCGCAAAGTCTCACGCCATTTCGAGTCCGGCGGACGAAGTTGGCCAGCCCCTCCTCCCAAGGCCATAGCCCACCCATTTTTGTAGCCTTTTTCCGCTGGACGAACTTGGCGCCCCGGTTATTTTTGGCCGTGGCTGAGCCCGTGGCATATTTTTGGCACACGGTGGCCCCTCGCAAAGTCTCGCGCCATTCCGAGTCCGGCGGACGAAGTTGGCCAGCCCCACCCCCCAAGGCTATAGCCCACCCGTTTTTGTGGCCTTTTTCCGCTGGACGAACTTGGCGCCCCGGCCTTCAGGTGGTTATTTTTGGGCGCGGCTGTTCCCGCGGCCTATTTTTGGTAGACGAAGGCCCCTCGCAATGTCTCGCGCCATTCCGAGTCCGGCGGACGAAGTTGGCCAGCCCCACTTCCCAAGGCTATAGCCCACCCGTTTTTGTTGCCTTTTTCCGCTGGACGAACTTGGAACCCCGGCCTTCGGGCGGTTATTTTTGTGCGCGGCTGTGCCCGCAGCCTATTTTTGGCACACGGAGGCCCCTTGCAAAGTCTCGCGCCATTCCGAGTCCGGCGGACGAAGTTGGCCAGCCCCAGCCCCCAAGGCTATAGCCCACCCGTTTTTGTGGCTTTTTTCCGCAGGACGAACATGGCGCTCCGGCCTTCGGGCGGTAATTTTTGGGCGCGTCTGTGCCCGCGGCCTATTTTTGGCACGCGGAGGCCGCTCGCAAAGTCTCACCCCATTCCGAGTCCGGCGGACGAAGTTGGCCAGCCCCACCCCCCAAGGCTATAGCCCACCCGTTTTTGTGGCCTTTTTCCGCTGGACGAACTTGGCGCCCCGGCCTTCAGGTGGTTATTTTTGGGCGCGGCTGTTCCCGCGGCCTATTTTTGGTAGACGAAGGCCCCTCGCAATGTCTCGCGCCATTCCGAGTCCGGCGGACGAAGTTGGCCAGCCCCACTTCCCAAGGCTATAGCCCACCCGTTTTTGTTGCCTTTTTCCGCTGGACGAACTTGGAACCCCGGCCTTCGGGCGGTTATTTTTGTGCGCGGCTGTGCCCGCAGCCTATTTTTGGCACACGGAGGCCCCTTGCAAAGTCTCGCGCCATTCCGAGTCCGGCGGACGAAGTTGGCCAGCCCCAGCCCCCAAGGCTATAGCCCACCCGTTTTTGTGGCTTTTTTCCGCAGGACGAACATGGCGCTCCGGCCTTCGGGCGGTAATTTTTGGGCGCGTCTGTGCCCGCGGCCTATTTTTGGCACACGGAGGCCCCTCGCAAAGTCTCGCTCCATTCCGAGTCCGGACGACGACGTTGGCAAGCCCCACCTCCCAAGGCTATAGCCCACCCGTTTTTGTGGCCTTTTTCCGCTGGACGAACTAGGAGCCCCGGCCTTCGGGCGGTTATTTTTGGGCACGGCTGTTCCCGAGGCCTATTTTTGGCAGGCGGAGGGCCCTTGCAAGTCTCGCGCCATTCCGAGTCCGGCGGACGATGTAGGCCAGCCCCACCCCCCAAGGCTATAGCCCACCCGTTTTTGTGGCCTTTTTCCGCTGGACGAACTTGGCGCCCCGGCCTTTGGCCGGGTATTTTTTGGCGCGGCTGTGCCCGTGGCCTATTTTTGGCACACGGAGGTGCCTCGCAAAGTCTCGCGCCATTCCGAGTCCGGCGGACGAACTTGGCCAGCCCCACCGCCCAAGGCTATAGCCCACCCGTTTTTGTGGCCTTTTTCCGCTGGAAGAACTTGGCGCCCCGGCCTTCGGGCGGGTATTTTTGGGCGCGGCTGTGCCCACGGCCTATTTTTGGCACACGTAGATGACTCGCAAAGTCTCGCGCCATTCCGAGTTCGGCGGACGAAGTTGGCCAGCCCCACCCCCCAAGGCTATAGCCCACCCCTTTTTGTAGCCTTTTACCGCTGGATGAACTTGGCGCCCCGGCCTTCGGGCGGGTATTTTTTGGCGCAGCTGTGCCCGCACCCTATTTTTTGCACACGGAGGCGCCTCGCAAAGTCTCGCGCCATTCCGAGTCCGGCGGACGAAGTTGTCGAGCCCCACCTCCCAAGGCTATAGCCCACCCGTTTTTGTGGCCTTTTTCCGCTGGACGAACATGGCGCCCCGGCCTTCGGGCGGGTATTTTTGGGAGCGGCTGTGCTCGCGGCCTATTTTTGGCACACGGAGGCGCCTCGCAACGTCTGGCGCCATTCCGAGTCCGGCGGACGAAGTTGGCCAGCCCCACGCCCCAAGGCTATAGCCCACCCGTTTTTGTGGCCTCTTTCCGCTGGACGAACTTGGCGCCCCGGCCTTCAGGCGGGTATTTTTGGGCGCGGCTGTGCCCGCGGCCTATTTTTGGCACACGGAGGCCCCTTGCAAAGTCTGGCGCCATTCCGAGTCCGGCGGACGAAGTTGGCCAGCCCCACGCCCCAAGGCTATAGCCCACCCGTTTTTGTTGGCTCTTTCCGCTGGACGAAGTTGGCGCCCCGGCCTTCGGGCGGGTATTTTTGGGCGCGGCTGTGCCCGCGGCCTATTTTTGGCACACGGAGGCACCTCGCAAAGTCTGGCGCCATTCCGAGTCCGGCGGACGAAGTTGGCCAGCCCCACGCCCCAAGGCTATAGCCCACCCGTTTTTGTGGCCTCTTTCCGCTGGACGAACTTGGCGCCCCGGCCTTCGGGCGGGTATTTTTGGGCGAGGCTGTGCCCGCGGCCTATTTTTGGCACACGGAGGCGCCTCGCAAAGTCTGGCGCCATTCCGAGTCCGGCGGACGAAGTTGGCCAGCCCCACGCCCCAAGGCTATAGCCCACCCGTTTTTGTGGCCTCTTTCCGCTGGACGAACATGGCGCCCCGGCCTTCGGGCGGGTATTTTTGGGCGTGGCTGTGCTCGCGGCCTATTTTTGGCTCACGGAGGCGCCTCGCAACGTCTGGCGCCATTCCGAGTCCGGCGGACGAAGTTGGCCAGCCCCACGCCCCAAGGCTATAGCCCACCCGTTTTTGTGGCCTCTTTCCGCTGGACGAACTTGGCGCCCCGGCCTTCAGGCGGGTATTTTTGGGCGCGGCTGTGCCCGCGGCCTATTTTTGGCACACGGAGGCCCCTTGCAAAGTCTGGCGCCATTCCGAGTCCGGCGGACGAAGTTGGCCAGCCCCACGCCCCAAGGCTATAGCCCACCCGTTTTTGTTGGCTCTTTCCGCTGGACGAAGTTGGCGCCCCGGCCTTCGGGCGGGTATTTTTGGGCGCGGCTGTGCCCGCGGCCTATTTTTGGCACACGGAGGTGCCTCGCAAAGTCTCACGCCATTCCGATTCCGGCGGACGAAGTTGGCCAGCCCCACCCCCCAAGGCTATAGCCCACCCGTTTTTGTGGCCTTTTTCCGCTGGACGAACTTGGCGCACCGGCCTTCGGGAGGGTATTATTGGGTGAGGCTGTGCCCGCGGCCTATTTTTGGCACACGGAGGCGCCTCACAAAGTCTCGCGCCATTCCGAGTCCGGCGGACGAAGTTGGCCAGCCCCACCCCCCAAGGCTATAACCCACCCGTTTTTGTGGTCATTTTCCGCTGGACGAACTTGGCCCCCCGGCCTTCGGGCCGGTATTTTTGGGCACTTCTGTGCCCGTGGCCTATATTTGGTACACAGAGGTGTCTCGCAAAGTCTTGCACCATTCCGACTCCGGCAGACGAAGTTGGCCAGCCCCACCCCCCAAGGCTATAGCCCACCCATTTTTGTGGCCTTTTTCCGCTGGACAAACTTGGCGCCCCGGCCTTCGGGTGGGTATTTTTGGGCGCGGCTGTGCCCGCGGTCTATTTTTGGCACACGGAGGTGCCTCGCAAAGTCTCAAGCCATTACGAGTACGGCAGACGAACTTGGCCAGCCCCACCGCCCAAGGCTATATCCCACCCGTTTTTGTGGCCTTTTTCCGGTGGACGAACTTGGCGCCCCGGCCTTCGGGTGGGTATTTTTGGGCGCGGCTGTGCCCGCGGTCTATTTTTGGCACACGGAGGTGCCTCGTAAAGTCTCGCACCATTCCGAGTCCGGCGGACGAACTTGGCCAGCCCCACCCCCCAAGGCTATAGCCCACCCGTTTTTGTGGCCTTTTTCCGCTGGACGAACATGGCGCCCCGGCATTCGGGCGTGTATTTTTGGACGTGGCTGTCCCTACGGCCTATTTTTGGCACATGGAGACACCTCGCAAAGTCTCGCGCCATTCCTGGTCCGGCGGACGAAGTGGGCCAGCCCCACCCCACAAGGCTATAGCCCACCCGTTTTTGTGGCCTTTTTCCGCTGGACGAACATGGCGCCCCGGCCTTCGGGCTGGTATTTTTTGGCGCGGCTGTGCCCGCGGCCTATTTTTCGCAAACAGAGGTGCCTCGCAAAATCTCGCGCCATTCCGATTCCGGCGGACGAAGTTGGCCAGCCCCACCCCCCAAGGCTATAGCCCACCCGTTTTTGTGGCCTTTTTCCGCTGGACGAACTTGGCGCACCGGCCTTCGGGAGGGTATTATTGGGCGAGGCTGTGCCCGCGGCCTATTTTTGGCACACGGAGGCGCCTCACAAAGTCTCGCGCCATTCCGAGTCCGGCGGACGAAGTTGGCCAGCCCCACCCCCCAAGGCTATAACCCACCCGTTTTTGTGGTCATTTTCCGCTGGACGAACTTGGCCCCCCGGCCTTCGGGCCGGTATTTTTGGGCGCTTCTGTGCCCGTGGCCTATATTTGGTACACAGAGGTGTCTCGCAAAGTCTTGCACCATTCCGACTCCGGCGGACGAAGTTGGCCAGCCCCACTCCCCAAGGCTATAGCTCACCCGTTTTTGTGGCCTTTTTCCGCTGGACGAACTTGGCGCCCCGGCCGTCAGGCGGTTATTTTTGGGTGCGGCTGTGCCCGTGGCCTATTTTTGGCACACAGAGGCACCTCGCAAAGGTTCGGGCCATTCCGAGTCCGGCAGACGAAGTTGGCCAGCCCCACCCCCCAAGGCTATAGCCCACCCGTTTTTGTGGCCTTTTTCCCCAGGACGAACTTGGCGCCCCGGCCTTCGGGCTTGTATTTTTGGGCGCGGCTGTGCCCGCTGCCTATTATTGGTACACGGAGGTGACTCGTAAAGTGTCGCGCCATTCCGAGCCCGGCGGACGAAGTTGGCCAGCGCCACCCCCCAAGGCTATAGCCCACCCGTTTTTGTGGCCTTTTTCCGCTGGACGAACTTGGTGCCGCGGCCTTCAGGCGGATATTTTTGGGCGCGACTGTGTCCGCGGCCTATTTTTGGCACACGGAGGCACCTCGCAAAGTCTTGCGCCATTCCGACTCCGGCGGACGAAGTTGGCCAGCCCCACTCCACAAGGCTATAGCCCACCCGTTTTTGTGGCCTTTTTCCGCTGGACGAACTTTGCGCCCCGGCCTTCGGGCGGGTATTTTTGGACGTGGCTGTGCCTACGGCCTATTTTTGGCACACGGAGGCACCTCGCAAAGTCTCGCGCCATTCCTAGTCCGCCGGACGAAGTTGGCCAGCCCCACCCCCCAAGGCTATAGCCCACCCGTTTTTGTGGCCTTTTTCCGCTGGACGAACATGGTGCCCCGGCCTTCGGGATGGTATTTTTTGGCGCGGCTGTGCCCGCGGCCTATTTTTCGCACACGGAGGTGCCTCGCAAAGTCTCGCGCCATTCCGATTCCGGCGGACGAAGTTGGCCAGCCCCACCCCCCAGGGCTATAGCCCACCCGTTTTTGTGGCCTTTTTCCGCTGGACGAACTTGGCGCCCCGGCCTTCGGGAGGGTATTATTGGGCGAGGCTGTGCCCGCGGCCTATTTTTGGCACACGGAGGTACCTCACAAAGTCTCACGCCATTCCGAGTCCGGCGGACGAAGTTGGCCAGCCCCACCCCCCAAGGCTATAACCCACCCGTTTTTGTGGTCATTTTCCGCTGGACGAACTTGGCCCCCCGGGCTTCGGGCGGTTTTTTTTGGGCGCGGCTGTGTCCGCGGCATACTTTTGGCACACGGAGGACCCTCGTAAAGTCTCGCGCCATTCCCAGTCCGGCGGACGAAGTTGGCCAGCCCCACCCCCCAAGGCTATAGCCCACCCGTTTTTGTGGTCTTTTTCCGCTGGACGAACTTGCCGCCCCGGCTTTCGGGCTGTTATTTTTGGGCGTGGCTGTGCCCGCGGCCTACTTTTGGCACATGGAGAACCCTCGTAAAGTCTCGCGCCATTCCGAGTCCGGCGGACGAAGTTGGCCAGCCCCACCCCCCAAGGCTATAGCCCACCCGTTTTTGTGGCCTTTTTTCGCTGGACGAACTTGGCGCCCCGGCCTTGGGGCGGTTATTTTTGGGCGCGGCTGTGCCCGCGGCATATTTTTGGTACACGGAGGCCCCTCGCAAAGTCTCGCGCCATTCCGAGTCCGGCGGAGAAAGTTGGCCAGCCCCACCCCCCTAGGCTATAGCCCACCCGTTTTTGTGGCCTTTTTCCGCTGGACGAACTTGGCGCCCCGGCCTTCGGGCGGTTATTTTTGGGCGCGGCTGTGTCCGCGGCCTACTTTTGGCACATGGAGGACCCTCGTAAAGTCTCGCGCCATTCCCAGTCCGGCGGACGAAGTTGGCCAGCCCCACCCACCAAGGCTATAGCCCACCCGTTTTTGTGGTCTTTTTCCGCTGGACGAACTTGCCGCCCCGGATTTCGGGCTATTATTTTTGGACGTGGCTGTGCCCGTGGCCTACTTTTGGCACACAGAGAACCCTCGTAAAGTCTCGCGCCATTCCGAGTCCGGCGGACGAAGTTGGCCAGCCCCACCCCCCAAGGCTATAGCCCACCCGTTTTTGTGGCCATTTTCCGCTGGACGAACTTGGCGCCCCGGCCTTGGGGCGGTTATTTTTGGGTGCGGCTGTGCCCACGGCCTATTTTTGGCACACGGAGGCCCCTCGCAAAGTCTCGCGCCATTCTGAGTCCGGCGGACGAACATGGCGCCCCAGCCCCCAAGGCTATAGCCCACCCGTTTTTGTGGCCTTTTTCCGCTGGACGAACTTGGCGCCCCGGCCTTTGGGCGGTTATTTTTGGGCGTGGCTGTGCCCGCGGCCTATTTTTGGCACACGGAGGCCCCTCGTAAAGTCTCGCGCCATTCTGAGTCCGGCAGATGAAGTTGGCCATCCCCACCCGCCAAGGCTATAGCCCACCCGTTTTTGTGGCCTTTTTCCGCTGGACGAACTTTGCGCCCCGGCCTTCGGGCGGTTATTTTTGGGCGCGGCTGTGCCCGCAGCCTATTTTTGGCACACAGAGGCCCCTCATGAAGTCTCGCGCCATTCTGAGTCCGGCGGACGAACTTGGCGCCCCACCGCCCAAGGCTACCACCCGTTTTTGTGGCCTTTTTCCGCTGGACGAAGTTGGCTCCCCGTCCTTCAAGCGGTTATTTTTTCACGCGGATGTGCCCGCGTCCTATTTTTGGCACACGGAGGCCCCTCGCAAAGTCTCGCGCCATTCTGAGTCCGGCGGACGAACTTGGCGCCCCAGCCCCCAAGCCTATAGCCCACCCGCTTTTGTGGCCTTTTTCCGCTGGACGAACTTTTTTTGGCATGCGGAGGCCGCTCGCAAAGTCTCACCCCATTCCGAGTCCGGCGGACGAAGTTGGCCTGCCCCTCCCCCCAAGGCTATAGCCCACCCGTTTTTTGGCCATTTTTCCGCAGGGGGGTTTGGGCGTCCCGACCTTTGTTGGGTTATTTTTGGGCGCGGCTGTGCCCGCGACCTATTTTTGGCACGCGGAGGCCGCTTGCAAAGTCTCGTCCCATTACGAGTCCGGCAGACGAAGTTGGCCAGCCCCTCCCCCCTAGACTATAGCCCACCCGTTTTTTGGCCATTTTTCCGCTGGGGGGTTTGGGCGCGCAGACCTTCGGGGGGTTATTTTTGGGCGCGGCTGTGCCCGCGGCCTATTTTTGGCACGCGGAGGCCGCTCGCAAAGTCTCGCCCCATTCCGAGTCCGGTGGACGAAGTGGGCCAGCCCTCCCCCCAAGGCTATAGCGCAACCGTTTTTTGGCCATTTTTCCACTGGGGGGTTTGGGCGCGCCGACCTTCGGGGGGTTATTTTTGGGCGCGGCTGTGCCCACGGCCTATTTTTAGCATGCAGAGGATGCTCTCAAAGTCTCGCCCCATTCCGAGTCCGGCGGACGAAGTTGGCCAGCCCATCCCCCTAAGGCTATAGCGCACCCGTTTTTTGGCCATTTTTCCGCTGGGGGGTTTGGGCGCGCCGACCTTCGGGGGGTTATTTTTGGGCGCGGCTGTGCCCGCGCCTATTTTTGGCACACGGAGGCCGCTTGCAAAGTCTCGCCGTATGCCGAGTCCGGCGGACGAAGTTGGCCCGCCCCTCCCCCCAAGGCTATAGCCGACCCGTTTTTTGGCCATTTTTCCACTGGGGGGTTTGGGCGCACCGACCTTCGGGGGCTTATTTTTGGGGCACGGCTGTGCATGCGGCCTATTTTTGGCACGCGGAGGCCGCTCGCAAAGTCTCGCCCCATTCCGAGTCCGGCGGACGAAGTGGGCCAGCCCCTCCCCCCAAGGCTATAGCGCACCCGTTTTTTGGCCATTTTTCCGCTGGGGGGTTTGGGCGCGCCGACCTTCGGGGGGTTATTTTTGGTCGCGGCTGTGCCCGCGGCCTATTTTTGGCACGTGGAGGCTGCTCGCAAAGTCTCGCCCCATTCCGAGTCCGGCGGAGGAAGTTGGCCAGCCCCTCCCCCCAAGGCTATAGCCCACCCATTTTTTGGCCATTTTCCCGCTTGGGGGTTTCGACGCGCCGACCTTCGGGGGGTTATTTTTGGGCGTGGCTGTGCCCACGGCCTATTTTTGGCACGCGGAGGCCGCTCGCAAAGTCTCGCCCCATTCCGAGTGTGGCGGACGAAGTGGGCCAGCCCCTCCCCCCAAGGCTATAGCGCACCCGTTTTTTGGCCATTTTTCCGCTGGGGGGTTTCGGCGCGCAGACCTTCGGGGGGTTATTTTTGGGCGCGGCTGTGCCCGCGGCCTATTTTTGGCACATGGAGGCCGCTCGCAAAGTCTCGCCCCATTCCGAGTCCGGCGGACGAAGTTGGCCAGCCCTCCCCCCAAGGCTATAGCGCAACCGTTTT
Source organism: Citrus sp. QX-2021 (assembly GCA_030444885.1). Lineage (NCBI taxonomy): Eukaryota > Viridiplantae > Streptophyta > Magnoliopsida > Sapindales > Rutaceae > Citrus > Citrus sp. QX-2021. The sequence goes on from JAUJEF010000117.1 coordinate 41,041, forward strand.
TTGGCCATTTTTCCACTGGGGGGTTTGGGCGCGCCGCCTTCGGGGGGTTAGTTTTGGGCGCGGCTGTGCCCACGGCCTATTTTTAGCATGCGGAGGATGCTCTCAAAGTCTCGCCCCATTCCGAGTCCGGCGGACGAAGTTGGCCAGCCCATCCCCCTAAGGCTATAGCGCACCCGTTTTTTGGCCATTTTTCCGCTGGGGGGTTTGGGCGCGCTGACCTTCGGGGGGTTATTTTTGGGCGCGGCTGTGCGCGCGGCCTATTTTTGGCACACGGAGGCTGCTCGCAAAGTCTTGCCCCATTCCGAGTGCGGCGGACGAAGTGGGCCAGCCCTTCCCCCCAAGGCTATAGCGCACCCGTTTTTTGGCCATTTTTCCACTGGGGGGTTTTTGCGCGCCGACCTTCGGGGGGTTATTTTTGGGCACGGCTGTGCCCACGGCCTATTTTTGGCACGCGGAGGACGCTCGCAAAGTCTCGCCCCATTCCGAGTACGGCGGACGAAGTTGGCCAGCCCCTCCCCCCAAGGCTATAGCCCACCCGTTTTTTGGCCATTTTTCCGCTGGGGGGTTTGGGCGCGCCGATCTTCGGGGGGTTATTTTTGGGCGCGGCTGTGCCCGCGGCCTATTTTTGGAACGCGGAGGCCGTTCTTAATGTCTCGCACCATTCCGAGTCCGGCGGACGAAGTGGGCCAGCCACTCCTCACAAGGCTATAGCGCACCCGTTTTTTGGCCATTTTTCCTCTGGGGAGTTTGGGCGCGCCGACCTTCGGGAAGTTATTTTTGCGCGCGGCTGTGCCCACGGCCTATTTTTTGTACGCGGAGGCCGCTCGCAAAGTCTCGCCCCATTCCGAGTCCGGCGGACGAAGTTGGCCAGCCCCTCCCCCCAAGGCTATAGCGCACCCGTTTTTTGGCCATTTTTCCGCTGGGGGGTTTGGGCGCGCCGACCTTCGGGGGGTTATTTTTGGGTGCGCTTGTGACCACGGCCTATTTTTGGCACGCAGAGGCCGCTCACAAAGTCTCGCCCCATTCCGAGTCAGGCGGACGAAGTTGGCTAGCCCCTCCCCCCAAGGCTATAGCCCACCCGTTTTTTGGCCATTTTTCCGCTCGACGAACTTGGCGCCCCGGCCTTCGGGCAGTTATTTTTGGGTACGGCTGTGCCCGCGTCCTATTTTTTGCACGCGGATGCCGCTCGTAAAGTCTCGCCCCATTCCGAGTCCGGCGGATGAAGTTTGCCAGCCCCTCCACCCAAGGCTATAGCCCACTCGTTTTTTGGCCATTTTTCCGCTGGACAAACTTGGCGCCCCGGCCCTCGAGCAGTTATTTTTTGGTTCGGCTGTGCCCGCGGCCTATTTTTGGCACGCGGAGGCCGCTCGCAAAGTCTCGCCCGATTCCGAGTCTGGCGGACGAAGTGGGCCAGCCCCTCACCCCAAGGCTATTGCCCACCCGTTTTTTGGCCATTTTTCTGCTGGGGGGTTTGGGCGCGCCGACCTTTGGGGGGTAATTTTTGGACGTGGCTGTGCCCGCGGCCAATTTTTGGTACGCGGAGACCGCTCGCAAAGTGTCGTCCCATTCCGAGCCCGGCAGACGAAGTCGGCCAGCCCCTCCCCCCAAGGTTATAGCCCACCCGTTTTTTGGTCATTTTTCCGCTGGACGAACTTGGCGCCCCGGCCTTCGGGGGGTTATTATTGGGCGCGACTGTGCCCGCGGCCTATTTTTGGTACGCAGAGGCCGCTCACAAAGACTCGCCCCATTCCGAGTCCGGCGGATGAGGTTGGCCAACCCCTCCACCCAAGGCTACAGCCCACCCGTTTTTTGGCCATTTTTCCGCTGGTGGGTTAGGGCGCGCCGACATTCGGGGGGTTATTATACAGCGCGGCTGGTCCCGCGGCCTATTTTTGGCACGCGGAGGCCGTTCGTAAAGTCTCGCCCCATTCCGAGTCCGGCGGACGAAGTGGGCCAGCCTCTCCCCCCAAGGCTATAGCCCACCCGTTTTTTTGCCATTTTTCCGCTGGGGGGTTTGGGCGCGCCGACCTTCGGGGGGTTATTTTTGGGCACGGCTGTGTCCGTGGCCTATTTTTTGCACGAGGAGGCCGCTCAGAAAGTCTCGCCCCATTCCGAGTCCGGCGGACGAAGTTGGCGAGCCCCTCCCCCCAAGGCTATAGCCCACCTGTTTTTTGGCCACTTTTCCTCCGGGGGGTCTGGGCGCGCCGACCTTCGGGGGTTATTTTTGGACGCGGCTATGCCCGCGGCCTATTTTTGGCACGCGGATGCCATTCGCAAAGTCTCGCCCCATTCCGAGTCTGGCGGACGAAGTGGGCCAGCCCCTCCCCCCAAGGCTATAGCCCACCCGTTTTTTGGCCATTTTTCCGCTGGACGAAGTTGGCGCCCCGGCCTTCGGGCGGTTATTTTTGGGCGCAGCTGTGTCCGCGGCCTATTTTTGGTATGCGGAGGCCGTTCGCAAAGTCTCGCCTCATTCCGAGTCCGGCTGACGAAGTTGGCCAGCCCCTCCCCCCAAGGCTCTAGCCCACCTGTTCTTTGTTCATTTTTCCGCTGGGGGGTTTGGGCGCGCCGACCTTCGGGAGGTTATTTTTTGTCGCGGCTTTTCCCGTGGCCTATTTTTGGCATGCAGAGGCTGCTCGCAAAGTCTCGCCCCATTCCGAGTCCGGTGGACGAAGTTTGCCAGCCCCTCCCCCCAAGGCTATAGCCCACCCGTTTTTTGGCCATTTTTCCGCTGGGAGGTTTCGGCGCGCCGACCTTCGGAGTGTTATTTTTGGGCACGGCTGTGTCCGTGGCCTATTTTTTGCACGAGGAGGCTACTCGTAAAGTCTCGGCCCATTCCGAGTCCGGCGGACGAAGTTGGCCAGCCGCTCCCCCCAAGGCTATAGCCCACCCGTTTTTTGGCCATTTTTCCGCTGGACGAACTTGGCGCCCCGGCCTTTGGGCGGTTATTTTTGGGTGCGGCTGTGCCCGCGGCCTATTTTTGGCACGCGGAGGCCGCTCGCAAAGTCTCACCCCATTCCGAGTCTGGCGGACGAAGTTGGCCAGCCCCTCCCCCCAAGGCAATAGCCCACCCGTTTTTTGGCCATTTTTCCGCTGGGGGGTTTCGGCGCGCCGACCTTCGGGGGATTATTTTTGGGCGCGGCTGTACCCGCGGCCTATTTTTGGCACGCGGAGACCGCTCGCAAAGTCTCTCCCCATTCCGAGTCCGACGGACGAACTTGGCCAGCCCCTCCCCCCAAGGCTATAGCCCACCCGTTTTTTGGCCATTTTTCCGCTGGGGGATTTGGGCGCGCCGACCTTCGGGCCCTTATTTTTGGGCACGGCTGTGCCGACGGCCTATTTTTGGCACGCGCTGGCCACTCGTAATGTCTCGGCCCATTCCGAGTCCGGCGGACGAAGTTGGCCAGCCGCTCCCCCCAAGGCTATAGCCCACCCGTTTTTTGGCCATTTTTCCGCTGGACGAACTTGGCGCCCCGGCCTTTGGGCGGTTATTTTTGGGTACGGCTGTGCCCGCAGCCTATTTTTGGCACGCGGAGGCCGCTCGCAAAGTCTCACCCCATTCCGAGTCTGGCGGACGAAGTTGGCCAGCCCCTCCCCCCAAGGCTATAGCCCACCCGTTTTTTGGCCATTTTTCCGCTGGGGGGTTTCGGCGCGCCGACCTTCGGGGGATTATTTTTGGGCGCGGCTGTACCCGCGGCCTATTTTTGGCACGCGGAGACCGCTCGCAAAGTCTCTCCCCATTCCGAGTCCGACGGACGAACTTGGCCAGCCCCTCCCCCCAAGGCTATAGCCCACCCGTTTTTTGGCCATTTTTCCGCTGGGGGGTTTGGGCGCGCCGACCTTCGGGCCCTTATTTTTGGGCACGGCTGTGCCGGCGGCCTATTTTTGGCACGCGCTGGCCACTCGTAATGTCTCGTCCCAATCCGAGTCCGGCGGACGAAGATGGCCAGCCCCTCCACCCAACGCTATAGCCCACCCGTTTTTTGGCCATTTTTCTGCTGGACGAACTTGGCGCCCCGTCCTTCGGGCGGTTATTTTTGGGCGCGGCTGTGCCTACGGCCTATTTTTGGCACGCAGAGGCCGCTCGCAAAGTCTCGCCCCATTCCGAGTCCGGCGGACGAAATTGGCCAGCCCCTCATCCCAAGGCTATAGCCCACCCGTTTTTTGGCCATTTTTCCGCTGGGGGGTTTGGGCGCGTCGACCTTCGGGGGGTTATTTTTTGTCGCGGCTTTGCCCGCGGCCTATTTTTGGCACGCAGAGGCTGCTCGAAAAGTGTCGCTCCATTCCGAGTCCGGCGGACGAAGTTGGCCAGCCCCTCCCCCCAAGGCTATAGCCCACCCGTTTTTGTGGCCATTTTTCCGCTGGGGGGTTTGGGCGCGCCGACCTTCGGGGTGTTATTTTTGGGCACGGCTGTGTCCGTGGCCTATTTTTTGCACGAGGAGGCTGCTCGCAAAGTCTCGCCCCATTCCGAGTCCGGCGGACGAAGTTGGCCAGCCCCTCCCCCCAAGGCTATAGCCCATCCGTTTTTTCGCCATTTTTCCGCTGGGGGGTTTGGGCGCGCTGACCATCGGGGGGTTATTTTTTTTCGCGGCTTTGCCCGCGGCCTATTTTTGGTACGCAGAGGCTGTTCGCCCCATTCCGAGTCTGGCGGACGAAGTTTGCCAGCCCCTCCCCCCAAGGCTATAGCCCACCCGTTTTTTGGCTATTTTTCCGCTGGACGAACTTGGCGCCCCGGCCTTCGGGTTGTTATTTTTGGGGGCGGCTGTGCCCGCGGCCTATTTTTGGCACGCGGAGGCCGTTCACAAAGTCTCGCCCCATTCCGAGTCCGGCGGACGACGTTGGCCAGCCCCTCCCCCCAAGGCTATAGCCCACTCGTTTTTTGGCCATTTTTCCGCTGGGGGGTTTGGGCGCGACGACCTTCGGGTGGTTATTTTTTGTCGCGGCTTTGCCCGCGGCCTATTTTTGGCACGCAGAGGCTGCTCGAAAAGTGTCGCTCCATTCCGAGTCCGGCGGACGAAGTTTCCCAGCCCCTCCCCCCAAGGCTATAGCCCACCCGTTTTTTGGCCATTTTTCCGCTGGGGGGTTTGGGCGCGTCGACCTTCGGGGGGTTATTTTTTGTCGCGGCTTTGCCCGCGGCCTATTTTTGGCACGCAGAGGCTGCTCGAAAAGTGTCGCTCCATTCCGAGTCCGGCGGACGAAGTTTCCCAGCCCCTCCCCCCAAGGCTATAGCCCACCCGTTTTTTGGCCATTTTTCCGCTGGGGGGTTTGGGCGTGCCGACCTTCGGGGTTTTATTTTTGGGCACGGCTGTGTCCATGGCCTATTTTTTGCACGAGGAGGCTGCTCGCAAAGTCTCGTCCCATTCCGAGTCCGGCGGACGAAGTTGGCCAGCCCCTCCCCCCAAGGCTATAGCCCACCCGTTTTTTTGCAATTTTTCCGCTGGACGAACTTGGCGCCCCGGCCTTCGGTTGGTTATTTTTGGCGGCGGCTGTGCCCGCGGCCTATTTTTGGCACGCGGAGGCCGCTCACAAAGTCTCGCCCCATTCCGAGTCCGGCGGACGAAGTTGGCCAGCCCCTCCCCCCAAGGCTATAGCCCACCCGTTTTTGTGGCCATTTTTCCGCTGGGGGGTTTGGGCGCGCCGACCTTCGGGGTGTTATTTTTGGGCACGGCTGTGTCCGTGGCCTATTTTTTGCACGAGGAGGCTGCTCGCAAAGTCTCGCCCCATTCCGAGTCCGGCGGACGAAGTTGGCCAGCCCCTCCCCCCAAGGCTATAGCCCATCCGTTTTTTCGCCATTTTTCCGCTGGGGGGTTTGGGCGCGCTGACCATCGGGGGGTTATTTTTTTTCGCGGCTTTGCCCGCGGCCTATTTTTGGTACGCAGAGGCTGTTCGCCCCATTCCGAGTCTGGCGGACGAAGTTTGCCAGCCCCTCCCCCCAAGGCTATAGCCCACCCGTTTTTTGGCTATTTTTCCGCTGGACGAACTTGGCGCCCCGGCCTTCGGGTTGTTATTTTTGGGGGCGGCTGTGCCCGCGGCCTATTTTTGGCACGCGGAGGCCGTTCACAAAGTCTCGCCCCATTCCGAGTCCGGCGGACGACGTTGGCCAGCCCCTCCCCCCAAGGCTATAGCCCACTCGTTTTTTGGCCATTTTTCCGCTGGGGGGTTTGGGCGCGCCGACCTTCGGGTGGTTATTTTTTGTCGCGGCTTTGCCCGCGGCCTATTTTTGGCACGCAGAGGCTGCTCGAAAAGTGTCGCTCCATTCCGAGTCCGGCGGACGAAGTTTCCCAGCCCCTCCCCCCAAGGCTATAGCCCACCCGTTTTTTGGCCATTTTTCCGCTGGTGGGTTTGGGCGCGCCGACCTTCGGGGGGTTATTTTTGGGCACGGCTGTGTCCATGGCCTATTTTTTGCATGAGGAGGCCGCTCAGAAAGTCTCGCCCCATTCCGAGTCCGGCGGACGAAGTTGGCCAGCCCCTCCCCCCAAGGCTATAGCCCACCTGTTTTTTGGCCACTTTTCCTCCGGGGGGTTTGGGCGCGCCGACCTTCGGGGGTTATTTTTGGATGCGGCTGTGCCCGCGGCCTATTTTTGGCACGCGGATGCCGTTCGCAAAGTCTCGCCCCATTCCGAGTCTGGCGGACGAAGTGGGCCAGCCCCTCCCCCCAAGGCTATAGCCCACCCGTTTTTTGGCCATTTTTCCGCTGGGGGGTTTGGGCGTGCCGACCTTCGGGTGGCTATTTTTTGTCGCGGCTTTGGCCGCGGCCTATTTTTGGCACGCAGAGGCTGCTCGAAAAGTGTCGCTCCATTCCGAGTCCGGCGGACGAAATTTCCCAGGCCCTCCCCCCAAGGCTATAGCCCACCCGTTTTTTGGCCATTTTTCCACTGGTGGGTTTGGGCGCGCCGACCTTCGGGGGGTTATTTTTGGGAACGGCTGTGTCCGTGGCCTATTTTTTGCACGAGGAGGCCGCTCAAAAAGTCTCGCCCCATTCCGAGTCCGGCGGACGAAGTTGGCCAGCCCCTCCCCCCAAGGCTATAGCCCACCTGTTTTTTGGCCACTTTTCCTCCGGGGGGTTTGGGCGCGCCGACCTTCGGGGGTTATTTTTGGACGCGGCTGTGCCCGCCGCCTATTTTTGGCACGCGGATGCCGTTCGCAAAGTCTCGCCCCATTCCGAGTCTGGCGGACGAAGTGGGCCAGCCCCTCCCCCCAAGGCTATAGCCCACCCGTGTTTTGGCCATTTTTCCGCAGGACGAAGTTGGCGCCCCGGCCTTCGGGCGGTTATTTTTGGGTGCAGCTGTGTCCGCGGCCTATTTTTGGTACGCGGAGGCCGTTCGCAAAGTCTCGCCCCATTCCGAGTCCGGCGGACGAAGTTGGCCAGCCCCTCCCCCCAAGGCTCTAGCCCACCCGTTCTTTGTTCATGTTTCCGCTGGGGGGTTTGGGCACGCCGACCTTCGGGGGGTTATTTTCTGTCGCGGCTTTTCCCGCGGCCTATTTTTGGCATGCAGAGGCTGCTCGCAAAGTCTCACCCCATTCCGAGTCCGGTGGACGAAGTTTGCCAGCCCCTCCCCCCAAGGCTATAGCCCACCCGTTTTTTGGCCATTTTTCCGCTGGGGGGTTTGGGCGCGCCGACCTTCGGAGTGTTATTTTTGGGCACGGCTGTGTCCGTGGCCTATTTTTTGCACGAGGAGGCTGCTCGCAAAGTCTCGGCCCATTCCGAGTCCGGCGGACGAAGTTGGCCAGCCCCTCCCCCCAAGGCTATAGCCCACCCGTTTTTTGGCCATTTTTCCGCTGGACGAACTTGGCGCCCCGGCCTTCGGGCGGTTATTTTTGGGTGCGGCTGTGCCCGCGGCCTATTTTTGCCACGCGGAGGCCGCTCGCAAAGTCTCACCCCATTCCGAGTCCGGCGGACGAAGTGGGCCAGCCCCTCCCCCCAAGGCTATAGCCCACCCGTTTTTTGGCCATTTTTCCGCTGGGGGGTTTGGGCGCGCCGACCTTCGGGGGATTATTTTTGGGCGCGGCTGTACCAGCGGCCTATTTTTGGCACGCGGAGACCGCTCGCAAAGGCTCGCCCCATTCCGAGTCCGACGGACGAACTTGGCCAGCCCCTCCCCCCAAGGCTATAGCCCACCTGTTTTTTGGCCACTTTTCCTCCGGGGGGTTTGGGCGCGCCGACCTTCGGGGGTTATTTTTGGACGCGGCTGTGCCCGCCGCCTATTTTTGGCACGCGGATGCCGTTCGCAAAGTCTCGCCTCATTCCGAGTCTGGCGGACGAAGTGGGCCAGCCCCTCCCCCCAAGGCTATAGCCCACCCGTTTTTTGGCCATTTTTCCGCTGGACGAAGTTGGCGCCCCGGCCTTCGGGCGGTTATTTTTGGGCGCAGCTGTGTCCGCGGCCTATTTTTGGTACGCGGAGGCCGTTCGTAAAGTCTCGCCCCATTCCGAGTCCGGCGGACGAAGTTGGCCAGCCCCTCCCCCCAAGGTTCTAGCCCACCCGTTCTTTGTTCATTTTTCCGCTGGGGGGTTTGGGCACGCCGACCTTCGGGGGGTTATTTTTTGTCGCGGCTTTTCCCGCGGCCTATTTTTGGCATGCAGAGGCTGCTCGCAAAGTCTCGCCCCATTCCGAGTCCGGTGGACGAAGTTTGCCAGCCCCTCCCCCCAAGGCTATAGCCCACCCGTTTTTTGGCCATTTTTCCGCTGGGGGGTTTGGGCGCGCCGACCTTCGGAGTGTTATTTTTGGGCACGGCTGTGTCCGTGGCCTATTTTTTGCACGAGGAGGCTGCTCGCAAAGTCTCGGCCCATTCCGAGTCCGGCGGACGAAGTTGGCCAGCCCCTCCCCCCAAGGCTATAGCCCACCCGTTTTTTGGCCATTTTTCCGCTGGACGAACTTGGCGCCCCGGCCTTCGGGCGGTTATTTTTGGGTACGGCTGTGCCCACGGCCTATTTTTGGCACGCGGAGGCCGCTCGCAAAGTCTCACCCCATTCCGAGTCCGGCGGACGAAGTTGGCCAGCCCCTCCCCCCAAGGCTATAGCCCACCCGTTTTTTGGCCATTTTTCCGCTGGGGGGTTTGGGCGCGCCGACCTTCGGGGGATTATTTTTGGGTGCGGCTGTACCAGCGGCCTATTTTTGGCACGCGGAGACCGCTCGCAAAGTCTCGCCCCATTCCGAGTCCGACGGACGAACTTGGCCAGCCCCTCCCCCCAAGGCTATAGCCCACCCGTTTTTTGGCCATTTTTCCGCTGGGGGGTTTGGGTGCGCCGACCATCGGGGGGTTATTTTTTGTCGTGGCTTTGCCCGCGGCCTATTTTTGGCATGCAGAGGCTGCTCGCCCCATTTCGAGTCTGGCGGACGAAGTTTACCAGCCCCTCCCCCCAAGGCTATAGCCCACCCGTTTTTTGGCAATTTTCCCACTGGACGAACTTGGCGCCCCGGCCTTCGGTTGGTTATTTTTGGTGGCGGCTGTGCCCGCGGCCTATTTTTGGCATGCGGAGGCCGCTCACAAAGTCTCGCCCCATTCCGAGTCCGGCGGACGAAGTTGGCCAGCCCCTCCCCCCAAGGCTATAGCCCACCTGTTTTTTGGACATTTTTCCGCTGGGGGGTTTGGGCGCGCCGACCTTCGGGGGGTTATTTTTGGGTACGGCTGTGTCCGTGGCCTATTTTTTGCACGAGGAGGCTGCTCGCAAAGTCTCGCCCCATTCCGAGTCCGGCGGACGAAGTTGGCCAGCCCCACCCCCCAAGGCTATAGCCCACCCGTTTTTGTGGCCTTTTTCCGCTGCACGAACTTGGCACCCCGGTCTTCGGGCGGTTATTTTTGGGCGTGGCTGTGGCGCGGCCTATTTTTGGCACACGGAGGGCCCTCGCAAAGTCTCGCGCCATTCCGAGTCCGGCGGACGAAGTTGGCTAGCCCCACCCCCCCAGGCTATAGCCCACCCGTTTTTGTGGCCTTTTTCCGCTGCACGAACTTGGCACCCCGGTCTTCGGGCGGTTATTTTTGGACGTGGCTGTGGCGCGGCCTATTTTTGGCACACGGAGGGCCCTCGCAAAGTCTCGCGCCATTCCGAGTCCGGCGGATGAAGTTGGCCAGCCCCACCCCCCAAGGCTATAGCCCACCCGTTTTTGTGGCCTGGCGCCCCGGCCTTCGGGCGGTTATTTTTTGACGCGGCTGTGCCCGTGGCCTATTTTTGGCACACGGAGGGCCCTCGAAAAGTCTCCCGCCATTCCGAGGCCGGCGGGCGAAGTAGGCCAGCCCCACCCCCCAAGGCTATAGCCCACCCGTTTTTGTGCCCTTTTTACGCTGGACGAATTTGGCGCCGCGGCCTTCGGGTGGTTATTTTTGGGCGCGGCTGTGGCGCGGCCTATTTTTGGCACACGGAGGGCCCTCGGAAAGTCTCGCGCCATTCCGAGTCCGGCGGACGAAGTTGGCCAGCCCCACCCCCCTAGGCTATAGCCCACCCGTTTTTGTAGCCTTTTTCCGCTGGACGAACTTGGCGCCCCGGCCTTCGGGCGGTTATTTTTGGGCGCGGCTGTGGCGCGGCCTATTTTTGGCACACGGAGGGCCCTCGGAAAGTCTCGCGCCATTCCGAGTCCGGCGGACGAAGTTGGCCAGCCCCACCCCCCTAGGCTATAGCCCACCCGTTTTTGTAGCCTTTTTCCGCTGGACGAACTTGGCGCCCCGGCCTTCGGGCGGTTATTTTTTGGCGCGGCTGTGTCACGGCCTATTTTTGGCACACCGAGGGCCCTCGGAAAGTCTCGCGCCATTCCGAGTCCGGCGGACGAAGTTGGCAAGCCCCACCTCCCAAGGCTATAGCCCACCCATTTTTGTGCCCTTTTTCCGCTGGACGAACTTGGCGCCCCTGCCTTTGGGATGTTATTTTTGGGCGCGGCTTTGCCCGCGGCCTATTTTTGTCACACGGAGGCCCCTCGCAAAGTCTCGCGCCATTCCGAGTCCAGCGGACGAAGTTGGTCAGCCCCACCCTCCTAGGCTATCGCCCACCCGTTTTTGTGGCCTTTTTCCGCTGGACGAACATGGCGCCCCGGCCTTCGGGCGGATATTTTTGGGCGCGGCTTTGCCCGCGGCCTATTTTTGGCACACGGAGGGCCCTCGCAAACTCTCGCGCCATTCCGAGTCCGGCGGACGAAGTTGGCCAGCCCCACCCCCCAAGGCTATAGCCCACCCATTTTTGTGGCCTTTTTCCGCTGGCGGAACATGGCGCCCCGGCCTTCGGGCGGTTATTTTTGGGCGCGGCTGTGCTCGAGGCCTATTTTGGGCACACAGAGGTCCCTCGCAAAGTCTCGCACCATTCCGAGTCCGGCGGACGAAGTTGGCAAGCCCCACCTCCCAAGGCTATAGCCCACCCATTTTTGTGGCCTTTTTCCGCTGGACGAACATGGCGCCCCGGCCTTCGGGCGGTTATTTTTGGGTGCGGCTGTGCCCGCGGCCTATTTTTGTCACACGGAGGGCCCTCGCAAAGTCTCGCGCCATTCCGAGTCCGGCGGACGAAGTTGGCAAGCCCCACCTCCCAAGGCTATAGCCCACCCGTTTTTGTGGCCTTTTTCCGCTGGACGAACTTGGCGCCCCGGCCTTCGGGCGGTTATTTTTGGGCGCCGCTGTGCCCGCGGCCTATTTTTGGATCATGGAGGCCCCTCGCAAAGTCTCGCGCCATTCCGAGTCCAGCGGACGAAGTTGACCAGCCCCACCCCCCAAGGCTATTGCCCACCCGTTTTTGTTGCCTTTTTCCGCTGGACGAACTTGGCGACCGGTCTTCGGGGAGTTATTGTTTTACGCGGCTGTGCCCGCGGCCTAATTTTGACACACGGAGGACCTCGCAAAGTCTCACGCCATTCCGAGTCCGGCGGACGAAGTGGGCCAGCCCCACCCCCCAAGGCTATAGCCCACCCATTTTTGTGGCCTTTTTCCGCTGGACGAACATGGCGCCCCGGCCTTCGGGCGGTTATTTTTGGGCGCGGCTGTGCCTGCGGCCTATTTTTGTCACACGGAGGGCCCTCGCAAAGTCTCGCGCTATTCCGAGTCCGGCGGACGAAGTTGGCAAGCCCCACCTCCCTAGGCTATAGCCCACCCATTTTTGTGGCCTTTTTCCGCTGGACGAACTTGGCGCCCCTGCCTTCGGGATGTTATTTTTGGGCGCGGCTGTGCCCGCGGCCTATTTTTGGCACACGTAGGCCGCTCGCAAAGTCTCGCGCCATTCCGAGTCCGGCGGACGAAGTTGGCAAACCCACCTCCCAAGGCTATAGCCCACCCGTTTTTGTGGCCTTTTTCCGCTGGACGAACTTGGCGCCCCGGCCTTCGGGCGGTTATTTTTGGGCGTGGCTATGTCCGCGGCCTATTTTTGGATCACGGAGGCCCCTCGCAAAGTCTCACGCAATTCCGAGTCCGGCGGACGAAGTTCGCCAGCCCCACCCTCCTAGGCTATCGCCCACCCGTTTTTGTGGCCTTTTTCCGCTGGACGAAAATGGCGCCCCGGCCTTCGGGCGGATATTTTTGGGCGCGGCTTTGCCCGCGGCCTATTTTTGGCACATGGAGGGCCCTCGCAAACTCTCGCGCCATTCCGAGTCCGGCGGACGAAGTCGGCCAGCCCCACCCCCCAAGGCTATAGCCCACCCATTTTTGTGGCCTTTTTCCGCTGGACGAACTTGGCGCCCCGGCCTTCGGGCGGTTATTTTTGGCCGCGGATGTGCCCGCGGCCTATTTTTGGCACACGGAGGGCCCTCAAAAAGTCTCGCGCCATTCCGATGCCGGCGGGCGAAGTAGGCCAGGCCCACCCCCCAAGGCTATAGCCCACCCATTTTTGTGGCCTTTTTCCGCTGGACAAACATGGCGCCCCCGCCTTCGGGCGGTTATTTTTGGGCGCGGCTGTGCCCGCGGCATATTTTTGTCACACGGAGGGCCCTCGCAAAGTCTCGCGCCATTCCGAGTCCGGCGGACGAAGTTGGCAAGCCCCACCTCCCAAGGCTATAGCCCACCCGTTTTTGTGGCCTTTTTCCGCTGGACGAACTTGGCGCCCCGGCCATCGGGCGGTTATTTTTGGACGCGGCTGTGCCCGCGGCCTATTTTTGGATCACGGAGGCCCCTCGCAAAGTCTCGCGCCATTCCGAGTCCAGCGGACGAAGTTGACCAGCCCCACCCCCCAAGGCTATTGCCCACCCGTTTTTGTTGCCTTTTTCCGCTGGACGAACTTGGCGACCGGTCTTCGGGGAGTTATTTTTTTACGCGGCTGTTCCCGCGGCCTAATTTTGACACACGGAGGACCTCGCAAAGTCTCGCGCCATTCCGAGTCCGGCGGACGAAGTGGGCCAGCCCCACCCCCCAAGGCTATAGCCCACCCATTTTTGTGGCCTTTTTCCGCTGGACGAACATGGCGCCCCGGCCTTCGGGCGGTTATTTTTGGGCGCGGCTGTGCCCAAGGCCTATTTTTGGCACACGGAGGTCCCTCGCAAAGTCTCGCACCATTCCGAGTCCGGCGGACGAAGTTGGCAAGCCCCACCCCCCAAGGTTATAGCCCACCCATTTTTGTGGCCTTTTTCCGCTGGACGAACTTGGCGCCCCGGCCTTCGGGCGGTTATTTTTGGGCGCGGCTGTGTTTGCGGCCTATTTTTGGCACGCGTAGGCCGCTCGCAAAGTCTCGCCCCATTCCGACTCCGGCGGACGAAGTGGGCCAGCCCCTCCCCCCAAGGCTACCGCCCAACCGTTTTTTGGTCATTTCTCCGCTAGACGAACTTGGCGCCTCGGCCTTCGGGCGGTTATTTTTGGGCGCGGCTGTGCCCGTGGGCTATTTTCAGCACGCGGAGGCCACTCCCAAAGTCTCTCCCCATTCCGAGTCCGGCGGACGAAGTTGGCCAGGCCCTCCCCCCAAGGCTATCGCCCAACCGTTTTTTGGTCATTTTTCCGCTGGACGAACTTGGCGCCCCGGCCTTCGGGCGGTTATTTTTGGGCGCGGCTGTGCCCGCGGCCTATTTTTGGCACATGGAGGCCGCTCGCAAAGTCTCGTCCCATTCCGAGTCCAGCGGACGAAGTTGGCCAGCCCCACCCCCCAAGGCTATAGCCCACCCGTTTTTGTGGCCTGGCGCCCCGGCCTTCGGGCGGTTATTTTTTGACGCGGCTGTGCCCGCGGCCTATTTTTGGCACACGGAGGGCCCTCGAAAAGTCTCGCGCCATTCCGAGGCCGGCGGGCGAAGTAGGCCAGGCCCACCCCCCAAGGCTATAGCCCACCCGTTTTTGTGCCCTTTTTACGCTGGACGAATTTGGCGCCGCGGCCTTCGGGCGGTTATTTTTGGGCGCAGCTGTGGCGCGGCCTATTTTTGGCACATGGAGGGCCTTAGCAAAGTCTCGCGCCATTCCGAGTCCGGCGGACGAACTTGGCCAGCCCGACCCCCCAAGGCTATAACCCACCCGTTTTTGTGTCCTTTTCCCGCTGGACGAACTTGGCGCCCCGGCCTTCGTGGGGCTATTTTTGGGCCCAGCTGTGCCCGCGACCTATTTTTGGCATCCCGAGGCCCCTCACAAAGTCTCGCCCCATTCCGAGTCCGGCGGACGAACTTCGCCCGCGCCTCCCACCAAGGCTATAGCCCACCCGTTTTTTGGCCAATTTTCTGCTGCGGGGTTCTGCCACCACGACCTTCGGGTGCTTATTTTTGGAGGCGGCTTTGCCCGCGTCTTATTTTTGGCACCCCGAGGCCCCTCGCAAAGTCTCGCCCCATTCTGAGTCCGGCGGACGAACTTCGCCCGCGCCCCCCACAAAGGCTATAGCCCACCCGTTTTTTGGCTATTTTTCCGGTGGGGTGTTTTGGCGCCACGACCTTCGGGCAATTATTTTTCGGCGCGGCTTTGCCCGCATCTTATTTTTGGCACCCCGAGGCCCCTCGCAAAGTCTCGCCCCATTCCGAGTCCGGCGGACGAACTTCGCCCACGCCCCCCACCAATGCTATAGCCCACCCGTTTTTTGGCCATTTTTCCGCTGGCGGGTTTTGGCACCACGACCTTCGGGTACTTATTTTTGGGCGCGGCTTTACACGCGGCTGATTTTTGGCACCCGAGGCCCCTCGCAAAGTCTCGCCCCAATCCGAGTCCGGCGGACGAACTTCGCCCGCGCCCCCCACCAAGGCTATAGCCCACCCGTCTTTTGGCCATTTTTCCGCTGGGGGGTTTTGGCACCACGACCTTCGGGCGCTTATTTTTGGCCGCGGCTTTGCCCATGGCTTATTTTTGGCACCCCGAGGCCCCTCGCAAAGTCTCACCCCATTCCGAGTCCGGGGGACGAACTTCGCCTGTGCCCCCCACCAAGGCTATAGCCCACCCGTCTTTTGGCCATTTTTCCGCTGGGGGGTTTTGGCACCACGACCTTCGGGCGCTTATTTTTGGGCGCGGCTTTGGCCATGGCTTATTTTTGGCACCCCGAGGCCCCTCGCAAAGTCTCACCCCATTCCGAGTCCGGGGGACGAACTTCGCCCGCGCCCCCCACCAAGGCTATAGCCCACCCGTTTTTTGGCCATTTTTCCGTTGGGGGGTTTTGGCACCACGACCTTCGGGCGCTTATTTTTGGCCGAACTTTGCGCGCGGCTTATTTTTGGCACCCCGTGGCCCCTCGCAAAGTCTCGCCCCATTCCGAGTCCGGCGGACGAACTTCGCCCGCGCCCCCCACCAAGGGTATAGCCCACCCGTTTTTTGGCCATTTTTCCGCTGGCGGGTTTTGGCCCCACGACCTTCGGGCGCTTATTTTTGGGCGCGGCTTTGCACGCGGCTGATTTTTGGCACCCCGAGGCCCCTCGCAAAGTGTCGCCCCATTCCGAGTCCGGCGGACGAACTTCGCCCGCGCCCCCCACCAAGGCTATAGCCCACCCGTTTTTTGGCCATTTTTCCGCTGGGGGGTTTTGGCACCACGACCTTCGGGCGCTTATTTTTGGGCGCGGCTTTGCCCGTGGCTTATTTTTGGCACCCCGAGGCCCCTCGCAAAGTCTCACCCCATTCCGAGTCCGGGGGACGAACTTCGCCCGCGGCCCCCACCAAGGCTATAGCCCACCCGTTTTTTGGCCATTTTTCCGCTGGGGGGTTTTGGCACCACGAGAAGGTGCGCCCAAAAATAACCACCAGAAGGTCGGGTTGCCATGTTCGTCCAGCGGAAAAAGGCCACAAAAACGGGTGGGCTATAGCCTTGGGGGGTGGGGCTGGCCAAGTTCGTCCGCCGGACTCGGAATGGTGCGTGACTTTACGAGCGGCCTCCGTGTGCCACAAATAGGATGCAGCCACAGCCATGGTAAAAAATAACCGCCCGAAGGCCGGGGCACCAAGTTCGTCCAGCGGAAAAAGGCCACAATAACGGGTGGGCTATAGCCTTAGGGGTTGTGCCAGGCCAAGTTCGTCTGCCGGACTCGGAATGCGGCGAGACTTTGCGAGCGGCCTCCGTGTTCCAAACATAGGCCGCAGCCACAGCCGCGGTAAAAAATAACCGCCCGAAGGCCGGGGCGCCAAGTTCGTCCAGCGGAAAAAGGCCACAATAACGGGTGGGCTATAGCCTTGGGGGTGGGGCTGGCCAAGTTCGTCCGCCGGACTCGGAATTGGGCGAGACATTACGAGCGGCCTCTGTATGCCAAAAATAGGCCGCGGGCACAGCTGCGCCCTAAAATAACCCCTCGAAGGCGGGGTTGCCTAGTTCGTCCAGCGGAAAAAGGCAAAAAAAATGGGTGGGCTATAGCCTTGGGGGGTGGGGTGGCCAAGTTCGTCCGCCGGGCTTGGAATGGGGCGAGACTTTGCGAGCGGCCTCGATGTGCCAAAAATAGGCCGCGGGCACAGCCACGCCCAAAAATAACCGCCTGAAGGCCGGGGCGCCAAGTTCGTCCTCAGAAATAGGCCACAAAAACGGGTGGGCTATAGCCTTAGGGAGTGGGGCTGGCCAACTTCGTCCGCCCGACTCGGAATTGGGGCGAGACTTTGCGAGTGGCCTCCGTGTGCCAATAATAGGCCGCGGGCACAGCCGCGCCCAAAAATAACCGCCAGAAGGCCAGGGGCGCCAACTTCGTCCAGCGGAAAAAGGCGAAAAAAGTGGGTGGGCTATAGCCTTGGGGGGGGGGGCTGGCCAAGTTCGTCTGCCGGACTCGGAATGGGGCAAGACTTTGCGAGTGGCCTCCGTGTGCCAAAAATAGGTCGCGGGCACAGCTGCGCCCAAAAATAGCCCCACGAAGGCCGGGGCGCCAAGTTCGTCCAGCGGGAAAAGGACACAAAAACGGGTGGGTTATAGCCTTGGGGGGTCGGGCTGGCCAAGTTCGTCCCCCGGACTCGGAATGGTGCGTGACTTTGCGAGCGGCCTCGGTGTGCCAAAAATAGGCCGCGGGCACAGCCACGCCCAAAAATAACCGCCTGAAGGCCAGGGCGCCAAGTTCGTCCTGCGGAAATAGGCCACAAAAACGGGTGGGCTATAGCCTTGGGGGGTAGGGCTGGCCAACTTCGTCCACCCGACTCGGAATTGGGCGAGACTTTGCGAGCGGCCTCTGTGTGCCAATAATAGGCTACGGGCACAGCCGTACCCAAAAATAACCGCCCGAAGGCCGTGGCACCAAGTTCGTCACGCTGAAAAACGCCACAAAAACGGGTGGGCTATAGCCTTGGGGGGTGGTGCTGGCCAAGTTCGTCCCCCGGACTCGGAATGGGACGAGACTTTGCGAGCGGCCTTCGTGTGGTAAAAATAGGCCGCGGGCACAGCCGCACCCAAAAATAACTGCCCGAAGGCCGGGGCGCCAAGTTCGTCCTGTGGAAAAAGGCCACAAAAACTGGTGGCCTATAGCCTTGGGGGGTGGGGCTGGCCAAGTTTGTCCGCCGGACTCGGAATGGGACGAGACTTTGCGAGCGGCCTCCGTGTGCCAAAAATAGGCTGCGGGCACAGCCGCGCCCAAAAATAACCACCCGAAGGCCGGGAAGCCAAGTTCGTCCAGCGTAAAAAGACCACAAAAACGGGTGGGCTATAGCGTTGGGGGGTGGGGCTGGCCAAGTACGTCCGCCGGACTCGGAATGGGGCGAGACTTTGTGAGCGGCCTCCGTGTACCAAAATTATGCCATCGGCTAAGCCACGACCGAAAATAACCGCCCGAAGGCCGGGGCGCCAAGTTCGTCCAGCAAAAAAAGGCCACAAAAACGGGTGGGCTATAGCCTTGGGGGGTGGGGCTGGCCAAGTTCGTCCGCCGGACTCGGAATGGGGCGAGACTTTGCGAACGGCCTCCGTGTGCCAAAAATAGGCCGTGGGCACAGTCGCGGCCAAAAATAAGGGCCCGAAGGCCGGGCCACCAAATTCGTCCAGTGGAAAAAGGCCACAAAAGCGGGTGGGCAATAGCGTCGGGGGGTGGGGCTGGCCAAATTCGTCCGCCGAACTCGGAATGGGGCGAGACTTTGCTACCGGCCTCTGTGTACCAAAAATAGGCCGTGGACTCAGCCGCGCCCGAAAATAACCGTCCGAAGGCCGGGGCGCCAAATTCGTCCAGCAAAAAAAGGCCACAAAAACGGGTGGGATATAGCCTTGGGGGGTGGGGCTGGCCAAGTTTGTCCGCCGGACTCGGAATGGGGCGAGACTTTGCGAGCAGCCTCTGTGTACCAATAATAGGCCGTGGGCTCAGCCGCGCCCAAAAAGAACCGCCCGAAGGCCCGGGCGCCAAGTTCGTCCAACGGAAAAAGGCCATAAAAACGGGTGGGCTATAGCCTTGGGGGGTGGGCCATGCCTAGTTCGTCCGCCGGACTTGGAATGGGGCGAGACTTTACGAGTGGCCTCCATGTACAAAACATAGGCTGCAGGCACAGCCACGCCCAAAAATAACTGCCAGAAGGCAGTGTCGCCAAGTTCATCCAGCGCAAAAAGGCCACAAAAACGGGTGGGCTATAGCCTTGGGGGGTGGGGCTGGCCAAGTTTGTCCACCGGCCTCGGACTGGGACGAGACTTTGCGAGCGATCTCCGTGTGCAAAAAATATGCCGCGGGCACAGCCGCGCCCAAAAATAACCGCCCAAAGGCCGGGGCGCCAAGTTCGTCCAGCGGAAAAAGGCCACAACAACGGGTGGGCTACAACCTTAGGGGGTGGGGCTGGCCAGGTTCGTCCGCCGGACTCGGAATGGAGCGAGAATTTGCGAGCGGCCTCCGTGTACCAAAAATAGGCCGCGGGCACAGCCGCGCACATAAATAACAGCCTGAAGGCCGGGGCGCCAAGGTCGACCAGCGGAAAAAGGCCACACAAACGGGTGGGCTATAGCCTTGGGGGGTAGGGCTGGCTAAGTTCGTCCGCCGGACTCTGAATGGGGCTAGACTTTGTGAGCAGCCTACGTGTGCCAGAAATAGGCCGCGGGCACAACCGTGCCCAAAAAATAACCACCCAATTTCCGGGGCGCCAAGTTCGTCCAGCGGAAAAAGGCCACAAAAACGGGTGGGCTATGGCCTTGGGGGGTGGGGCTGGCCTACTTCGTCCGCCGGACTCGGAATGGCGCGAGAGTTTGCGAGGGGCCTCCGTGTGCCAAAAATAGGCCGCGGGCACAGCCGCGGCCAAAAATAACCGCCCGAAGGACGGGGCGCCATGTTCGTCCAGCGGAAAAAGGCCACAAAAACGGGTGGGCTATAGCCTTGGGGGGTGGGGCTGGCCCACTTCGTCCGCCGGACTCGGAATGGCGCGAGACTTTACGAGGGGCCTCCGTGTGCCAAAAATAGGCTGCGGGCACAGCCGCGCCAAAAAAAACATCCCGAAGGCCGGGGCGCCAAGTTCGTCCAGCGGAAAAAGGCCACAAAAACGGGTGGGCTATAGCGTTGGGGGGTGGGGCTGGCCATGTTCGTCCGCCGGACTCGGAATGGGGCTAGACATTGCGAGCAGCCTCCGTGTGCCAAAAATAGGCCGCGGGCACAGCCGCACCCAAAAATAACCGCCCGAAGGCCGGGGCGCCAAGTTCGTCCAGGGAAAATGGCCACAAAAACGGGTGGGCTATCTCCTTGGGGGGTGGGGCTGGCCAAGTTCGTCCGCCGGACTTGGAATGGGGCGAGACTTTGCGAGTGGCCTCCGTGTGCCAAAAATAGGCCGCGGGCACAGCCGCGCCCAAAAATAACCGACCGAAGGCCGGGGCGCCAAGTTCATCCAGCCGAAAAAGGCCACACAAACGGGTGGGCTATAGCGTTGGGGGGTGGGGCTGGCCAAGTTCGTCCGCCGGACTCGGAATGGGGGTAGACTTTGCGAGCAGCCTTCGTGTGCCACAAATAGGCCGCGGGCACAGCCGCACCCAAAAATAACCGCCCGAAGGCCGGGGCGCCAAGTTCGTCCAGCGGAAAAAGGCCACAAAAACGGGTGGGCTATAGCCTTGGGGGGTGGGGCTGGCCAAGTTCGTCCGCCGGACTCAGAACGGGAGGAGACTTTGCGAGCGGCCTCCGTGTATCAAAAATAGGCTGCGGGCACACCCGCGCCCGAAAATAACCTCCCAAAGTCCGGGGAGCCAAGTTCGTCCAGCGGAAAAAGGCCACAAACACAGGTGGGCTATAGCCTTGGGGGGTGGGGCTGGCCAAGTTCGTCCGCCGGACTCGGAATGGGGCTAGACTTTGCGCCCCACCTCCGTGTGCCAAAAATAGGCCACGGGCACAGCCGCGACCAAAAATAACCGCCCGAAGGCCGGGGCGCCAAGTTCGTCCAGCGGAAAAAGGCCACAAAAACGGGTGTGCTATAGCCTTGGGGGGTGAGGCTGCCCAAGTTCGTCCGCCGGACTCAGAATGGAACGAGACTTTGTGAGCGACCTCCGTGTGCCAACAATAGGCCGCGGACACAGCCGTGCCCAAAAATAACTGCACGAAGGCCGGGGCGCCAAGTTCGTCCAGCGGAAAAAGGCCACAAAAATGGGTGGGCTATAGCCTTGGTGGGTGGGGCTGGCCAAGTTCGTCCGCCGGACTCTGAATGGGGCTAGACTTTGTGAGCAGCCTACGTGTGCCAGAAATAGGCCGCGTGCACAACCGTGCCCAAAAATAACCGCCCGAAGGCCGGGGCGCCAAGTTCGCCCAGCGGAAAAAGGCCACAAAAACGGGTGGGCTATAGCCTTGGGGGGTGGGGCTGGCCAAGTTCGTCCGCCGGACTCGGAATGGGGCTAGACATTGCGAGCAGCCTCCGTGTGCCAAAAATAGGCCGCGGGCACAGCCGCACCCAAAAATAACCGCCCGAAGGCCGGGGCGCCAAGTTCGTCCAGCGGAAAAAGGCCACAAAAACGGGTGGGCAATAGCCTTGGGGGGTGGGGCTGGCCAAGTTCGTCCGCCGGACTCGGAATGGGGCTAGAGTTTGCGAGCAGCCTCCGTGTGCCAAAAGTAGGCCACGGGCATAGCCGCACCTAAAAATAACCACCCGAAGACCGGGGCGCCAAGTTCGTCCAGCGGAAAAAGGCCACAAAAACGGGTGGGCTATAGCCTTGGTGGGTGGGGCTGGCCAAGTTCGTCCGCCGGACTCGGAATGGGGCCAGACTTTACGAGGGTCCTCCGTGTGCCAAAAATACACCGCGGGCACAGCCGCGCCCAAAAATAACGCCCGAAGGTCCGGTCCCCAAGTTCGTCTGCCGAAAAAATGCCCAAAAAAACGGGTGGGCTATAGGCTTGGGGGGAGGGGCTGGCCAAGTTCGTCCGATGGACTCGGAATGGGGCCAGACTTTGCGAGGGGCCTCCATGTGCGAAAAATAGGCTGCGGGCACAGGCGCGCCCAAAAATAAGCGCCCGAAGGTCCGATCCCCAAGTTCGTCCGCCGGAAAAACGCCCAAAAAATGGATGGGCTATAGCCTTCGGGGGAGGGGCTGGCCAAGTTTGTCTGCCGGACTCGGAATGGGGCCAGACTTTACGAGGGGCCTCCATGTGCCAAAAATAGGCTGCGGGCACAGCCGCGCCCAAAAATAAGCGCCTGAAGGTCCCGTCCCCATGTTCGTCCGCTGCAAAAATGCCCTAAAAACGGGTGGGCTATAGCCTTGGGGGGAGGGGCTGGCCAAGTTCGTCCGCCGGACTCGGATTGGGGCCAGACTTTGCGAGGGGCCACCGTGTGCCAAAAATAGGCCGCGGGCACAGCCCTGTCCAAAAATAAATGCCCGAAGGTCCGGTCCCCAAGTTCGTCCGCCGCAAAAATGCCCAAAAAATGGGTGGGCTATAGCATTGGGGGGAGGGGCTGGCCAAGTTCGTCCGCCGGACTCGGAATGCGGCCAGACTCTGCGAGGGGCCTGCGTGTTCCAAAAATAGGCCGCGGGCACAGCCGCGCCCAAAAATAAGCGCTCGAAGTTCCGGTCCCCAAGTTCGTCCGCCGCAAAAATGCCGAAAAAACGGGTGGGCTATAGGCTTGGGGGGAGGGGCTGGCCAAGTTCGTCCGCCGGACTCGGAATGGGGCCAGACTTTGCGAGGGTCCTCCGTGTGCCAAAAATACACCACGGGCACAGCCGCGCCCAAAAATAACGCCCGAAGGTCCGGTCCCCAAGTTCGTCCGCCGCAAAAATGCCCAAAAAAACGGGTGGGCTATAGGCTTGGGGGGAGGGGCTGGCGAAGTTCGTCCGCCGGACTCGGAATGGGGCCAGACTTTGCGAGGGGCCTCCATGTGCCACAAATAGGCTACGGGCACAGCCGCGTCCAAAAATAAGCGCCCGAAGGTCCGGTCCCCAAGTTCGTCCGCCGGAAAAACGCCCAAAAAATGGATGGGCTATAGCCTTGGGGGGAGGGGCTGGCCAAGTTCGTCTGCCGGACTCGGAATGGGGCCAGACTTTGCGAGGGGCCTCCATGTGCCAAAAATAGGCTGCGGGCACAGCCGTGCCCAAAAATAAGTGCCCGAAGGTCCCGTTCCCATGTTCGTCCGCTGCAAAAATGCCCTAAAAACGGGTGGGCTATAGCCTTGGGGGGAGGGGCTGGCCAAGTTCGTCTGCCGGAGTCGGATTGGGGCCAGACTTTGCGAGGGGCCTCCGTGTGCCAAAAATAGGCCGCGGACAAAGCCGCCCCCAAAAATAAGCGCCCGAAGGGCCGGTCCCTAAGTTCGTCTCCCGCAAAAATGCCGAAAAAACGGGTGGGCTATAGCCTTTGGGGGAGGGGCTGGCCTAGTTCGTCCGCCGGACTCGGAAAGGGGCCAGACTTTGCGAGGGGCTCCGTGTGCCAAAAATAGGCCGTGGGCACAGCAACGCCCAAAAATAAGCGCCCGAAGGTCCGGTCCCCAAGTTCGTCTGACGCAAAAATGCCGAAAAAAAGGGTGGGCCATAGCCTTGGGGGGAGGGGCTGGCCAAGTTCGTCCGCCGGACTCGGAAAGGGGCCAGACTTTGTGAGGGGCCTCTGTGTGCCAAAAATATGCCATGGGCACAGCCGCGCCCAAAAATAAGCGCCCGAAGGTCCGGTCCCCAAGTTCATCCGCTGCAAAAATGTCGAAAAAATGGGTGGGCTATAGCCTTGGGGGGACGGGCCGGCCAAGTTCGCCCGCCGGACTCGGAATGGGGTTAGACTTTGCAAGGGGCCTCCGTGTGCCAAAAATAGGCCGCGGGCACAGCGGCTCCCAAAAATAAGCGCCCGAAGGTCCGGTCCCCAAGTTCATCCGCCGCAAAAATGTCGAAACAATGGGTGGGCTATAGCCTTGTGGGGTGGGGCTTGCCAAGTTCGTCCGCCGGACCCGGACTGGGAATGGGACGAGACATTGCGAGCGGCCTCCATGTGCCAAAAATAGGCCGCGGGCTCAGCCGCGCCCGAAAATAACGGCGTGAAGGCCGGGGCGCCAAACTCGTACAGCGGAAAAAGGCCACAAAAATGGGTGGGCTATAGCCTTGGGGGGTGGGGCTTGCCAAGTTCGTCCGCCGGACCCGGACTGGGAATGGGACGAGACATTGCGAGCGGCTTATAGCCCACCTGTTTTTTGGCCATTTTTCCGCTGGGGGGTTTTGGCACCACGATCTTCAGGCGCGACTTTGACCGCGGCTTATTTTTGGCACCCTAAGGCCCCTCGCAAAGTCTCGCACCATTCTGAGTCCGGCGGACGAACTTCACCCGCGCCCCCCACCCAGGCTATAGCCCACCCGTTTTTTGGCCATTTTTCCGCTGGGGGGTTTTGGCACCACGAACTTTGGGCACGGCTTTGTCCGTGGCTTAGTTTTGGCACCCCGAGGCCCCTTCCAAAGTCTCGCCCCATTCCGAGTCCGGAGGACGAACTTCGCCCGCGCCCCCCACCAACGCTACAGCCCACCCGTTTTTTGGCCATTTTTCAGTTGGGGGGTTTTTGCCCCACGACCTTTGGGCGCGGCTTTTCCTGCGGATTATTTTTGGCACCCCGAGGCCCCTCGCAAAGTCTCGCCCCATTCCGAGTCCGTTGGACGAACTTCGCCCGCGCCCGCCACCAAGGCTATAGCCCACCCGTTTTTTGGCCATTTTTCCGTTGGGGGGTTTTGGCACCACGTCCTTCGGGCACTTTTTTTTGGGCGCGGCTTTGCCCGCGGCTTATTTTTGGTACCCCGAGACCCCTCGCAAAGTAGCGCCCCATTCCGAGTCCGGCGGACGAACTTCGCCCGCGCCCCCCACCAACGCTACTGCCCACCCGTTTTTTGGCCATTTTTCCGCTGGGGGGTTTTGGCACCACGACCTTCGGGCTCTTATTTTTGGGTGCGGCTTCGCCCATGGCTTATTTTTGGCACCCCAAGGACCCTCGCAAAGTCTCGCCCCATTCCGAGTACGGCGGACGAACTTCACCCGCACCCCCCACCAAGGCTATAGCCCACCTGTTTTTTGGCCATTTTTCCGCTGGGGGGTTTTGGCACCACGATCTTCGGGCGCGGCTTTGACCGTGGCTTATTTTTGGCACCCCGAGGCCCCTCGCAAAGTCTCGCCCCATTCCGAGTCCGGCGGACAAACTTCGCCCACGCCCCCCACCAAGGCCATAGCCCACCCGTTTTTTGGCCATTTTTCCGCTGGGGGGTTTTCGCACCACGACCTTCGGGTGCTTTTTTTTGGCCGCGGCTTAGCCCGCGGCTTATTTTTGGCACCCCGAGGCCCCTCATAAAGTCTCGTAACATTCTGAGTCCGGCGGACGAACTTCACCCGCGCCCCCCACCCAGGCTATAGCCCACCCGTTTTTTGGCCATTTTTCCGCTGGGGGGTTTTGGCACCATGACCTTTGGGCACGGCTTTGTCCGCGGCTTAGTTTTGGCACCCCGAGGCCCCTCGCAAAGTCTCGCCCCATTCCAAGTCCGGAGGACGAACTTCGCCCGCGCCCCCCTCCAAGGCTATGGCCCACCCATTTTTTGGCCATTTTTCCGTTGGGGGGTTTTGGCACCATGATCTTCAGGTGCTTATTTTTGGGTGCGGCTTTGCCCGCGGCTTATTTTTGGCACCCCGAGGCCCCTCGCAATGTCTCATCCCATTCTGAGTCCGGCGGACGAACTTCGCCCGCGCCACCCACCAAGGCTATAGCCCACGCGTTTTTTGGCCATTTTTCCGCTGGGGGGTTTTGGCACCACGCCCTTTGTACGCGGCTTTACCCGCTGCTTATTTTTGGCATCCCGAGGCCCCTCGCAAAGTCTCGCCCCATTCCGAGTCCGGCGGTCGAACTTCGCCCGCGCCACACACCAAGGCTATAGCCCACCCGTTTTTTGGCCATTTTTCAGTTGGGGGGTTTTGGCCCGACGACCTTTGGGCGCGGCTTTTCCTGCGGATTATTTTTGGCACCCCGAGGCCCCTCGCAAAGTCTCGCCCCATTCCGAGTCCGTTGGACGACCTTCGCCCGTGCCCGCCACCAAGGCTATAGCCCACCCGTTTTTTGGCCATTTTTCCGTTGGGGGGTTTTGGCACCACGTCCTTCGGGCGCTTATTTTTGGGCGCGGCTTTTCCCGCGGCTTATTTTTGGTACCCCGAGACCCCTCGCAAAGTAGCGCCCCATTCCAAGTCCGGCGGACGAACTTCGCCCGCGCCCCCCACCAACGCTACTGCCCACCCGTTTTTTGGCCATTTTTCCGCTGGGGGGTTTTGGCACCACGATCTTCAGGTGCTTATTTTTGGGTGCGACATTGCCCGCGGCTTATTTTTGGCATGCCGAGGCCCCTCGGAAAGTCTCGCCCCATTCCGAGTCCGGCGGTCGAACTTCGCCCGCGCCACCCACCAAGGCTATAGCCCACCCGTTTTTTGGCCATTTTTCAGTTGGGGGGTTTTGGCCCCACGACCTTTGGGCGCGGCTTTGCCTGCGGATTATTTTTGGCACCCCGAGGCCCCTCGCAAAGTCTCGCCCCATTCCGAGTCCGGAGGACGAACTTCGCCCGCGCCCCCCTCCAAGGCTATAGCCCACCCGTTTTTTGGCCATTTTTCCGCTGGGGGGTTTTGGCACCACGATCTTCAGGTGCTTATTTTTAGGCGCGGCATTGCCCGCGGCTTATTTTTGGCACCCCGAGGCCCCTCGCAAAGTCTCGTCCCATTCCGAGTCCGGCGGACGAACTTCGCCCGCGCCCCCCACCAAGGCTATAGCCCACCCGTTTTTTGGCCATTTTTCCGCTGGGGGGTTTTGGCACCACGACCTTTGGGCGCGGCTTTGCCCGCTGCTTATTTTTGGCATCCCGAGGCCCCTCGCAAAGTCTCGCCCCATTCCGAGTCCGGCGGTCGAACTTCGCCCGTACACCTCACAAAAGCTATAGCCCACCCGTTTTTTGGCCATTTTTCCGCTGGTGGGTTTTGGCACCAAGATCTTCGGGCGCTTATTTTTGGGTGCGGCTTTGCCCGCGGCTTATTTTTGGAACCCCGAGGCCCCTCGCAATGTCTCGCCCCATTCCGAGTCCGGCGGACGAACTTCGCCCGCGCCACCCACCAAGGCTATAGCCCACGCGTTTTTTGGCCATTTTTCCGCTGGGGGGTTTTGGCACCACGACCTTTGGGCGCGACTTTGCCCGCTGCTTATTTTTGGCATCCCGAGGCCCCTCGCAAAGTCTCGCCCCATTCCGAGTCCGGCGGACGAACTTCGCCCGCGCCACCCACCAAGGCTATAGCCCACCCGTTTTTTGGCCATTTTTCCGCTGGGGGGTTTAGGCACCATGATCTTCGGGCGCTTATTTTTGGGTGCGGCTTTGCCCGTCACTTATTTTTGGTACCCTGAGGCCCCTCGCAAAGTCTCACCCAATTCCGAGTCCGGCGGACGAACTTCGCCCGCGCCCCCCACCAAGGCTATAGCCCACCCGTTTTTTGGCCATTTTTCCGCTGGGGGTTTTGGCACCACGATCTTCGGGCGCTTATTTTTGGGCGCGGCTTTACCCGTGGCTTATTTTTGGCACCCCGAGGACCCTCACAAAGGCTCGCCCCATTCCGAGTCCAGCGGACGAACATCGCCCGCCCCCCCCACCAAGGCTATAGCCCACCCGTTTTTTGGCCATTTTTCCGCTGGGGGGTTTTGGCACAACGACCTTCGGACGCGGCTTTGCCCGCGGCTTATTTTTGGTACCCCGAGGGCCTTCGCAAAGTCTCACCCCATTCCCAGTCCGGCGGACGAACTTCGCCCGCGCCCCCCACCAAGGCTATAGCCCACCCGTTTTTTGGCCATTTTTCCGGTGGGAGGTTTTGGCACCACGATCTTCGAGTGCGGCTTTGCCCACGTCTTATTTTTAGCACCCCGAGGCCCCTCGCAAAGTCTCGCCCCCCACCGAGGCTATAGCCCACCCGTTTTTTGGCCATTTTTCCGCTGTGGGGTTTTGGCACCACGATCTTCGGGCTGCTTATTTTTGGGCACGGCTTTGCCTGTGGCTTATTTTTGGCACCTCGAGGCCCCTCACAAAGTTTCACCCCATTCCGAGTCCGGCAGACGAACTTCGCCCGCCCCCCCACCAAGGCTATAGCCCACCCGTTTTTTGGCCATTTTTCCGCTGGGGGGTTTTGGCACCACGATCATCGGGTACGGCTTTGCCCGCGGCTTATTTTTAGCACGCCGAGGCCCCTCGCAAAGTCTCGCCCCATTCCGAGTCCGGCGGACGAACTTCGCCCGCGCCCCCCACCAAGGCTATAGCCCACCCGTTTTTTGGCCATTTTTCCGCTGGGGGGATTAGGCACCACGATCTTCGGGCACTTATTTTTGGCCGCGGCTTTGGCCGCCGCTTATTTTTGGCACCCCGAGGCCCCTCGCAAAGTCTCGCCCCATTCCGAGTCCGGAGGACGAACTTCGCCCGCGCCCCCCACCAAGGCAATAGCCCACCCGTTTTTTGGCCATTTTTCCGCTGTGGCGTTTTGGCACCACGATCTTCAGGCTGCTTATTTTTGGGCGCGGCTTTGCCCGTGGCTTATTTTTGGTACCCCGAGGCCCCTCACAAAGTTTCGCCCCATTCCGAGTCCGGCGGACGAACTTCGCCCGCCCCCCACACCAAGGCTATAGCCCACCCGTTTTTTGGCCATTTTTCCGCTGGGGGGATTTGGCACCACGACCTTCGGGCGCGGCTTTGCCCGTGGCTTTGCCCGCGGCTTATTTTTGGCACCCCGAGGGCCCTCGCAAAGTCTCGCCCCATTCCCAGTCCGGCGGACGAACTTCGCCCGCGCCGCCACCAAGGCTATAGCCCACCCGTTTTTTGGCCATTTTTCCGCTGGGGGGTTTTGGAACCACGATCTTCGGGTGCGGCTTTGCCCGCGGCTTATTTTTAGCACCCCGAGGCCCCTCGCAAAGTCTCGCCCCATTCCGAGTCCGGCGGACGAACTTCGCCCGCGCCCCCCACCAAGGCTATAGCCCACCCGTTTTTTGGCCAGTTTTCCGCTAGGGGGATTAGGCACCACGATCTTCGGGGGCTTATTTTTGGGCGCGGCTTTTGCCGGCGCTTAGTTTTGGCACCCCGAGGCCCCTCGCAAAGTCTCGCCCCATTCCGAGTCCGGCGGACGAACTTCACCCGCGCCCCCACCAAGGCTATAGCCCACCCGTTCTTTGGTCATTTTTCCGCTGGAGGATTTTGGCACCACGACCTTCGGGCACTTATTTTTGGGTGCGGCTTTGCCCGCGGCTTATTTTTGGCACCCCGAGGGCCCTCGCAAAGTCTCGCCCCATTCCGAGTCCGGCGGACAAACTTCGCCCGCGCCCCCCACCAAGGCTATAGCCCACCCATTTTTTGGCCATTTTTCCGCTGGGGGGTCTTGGCACCACGATCTTCGGATGTGGCTTCGCCCACGGCTTATTTTTGGCACCCCGAGGGCCCTCGCAAAGTCTCGCCCCATTCCGAGTCCGGCGGACGAACTTCGCCCGTGCCCCCCACCAAGGCTATAGCCCACCCGTTTTTTGGCCATTTTTCCGCTGGGGGGTTTTGGCACCACGATCTTCGGGTGCGGCTTTGCCCGCGGCTTATTTTTGGCACCCCGAGGCCCCTCGCAAAGTCTCGCCCCATTCCGAGTCCGGCGGGCGAACTTCGCCCGTGCCTCCCACCAAGGCTATAGCCCACCCGTTTTTTTGCCATTTTTCCGCTGGGGGGTTTTGGCACCACAATCTTCGGACGGCGAGGCTTTGCCCGCTGCTTATTTTGGGCACCCCGAGACCCCTCGTAAAGTCTCGCCCCATTCCGAGTCCGGCGGACGAACTTCGCCTGCGCCCCCCACCAAGGCTATAGCCCACCCGTTTTTTTGCCATTTTTCCGCTGGGGGTTTTGGCACCACGACCTTCGGGCGCTTATTTTTGGGTGCAGCTTCACCCGCGGCTTATATTTGGCATCCCGAGGCCCCTCGCAAAGTCTCGCCCCATTCCGAGTCCGGCGGATGAACTTCGCCCGCGCCCCCCACCAAGGCTATAGCCCACCCGTTTTTTGGTCATTTTTCAGCTAGGGGGCTTTGGCATCACGACCTTCGGGCACTTATTTTTGCGCGCGGCTTTGCCCGTGGCTTATTTTTAGCACCCCGAGGCCCCTCGCAAAGTCTCGTCCCATTCCGAGTCCGGCGGACGAACTTCGCCCGCGCCCCCCACCAAGGCTATAGCCCACCCGTTTTTTTTTCATTTTTCCGCTGGGGGGTTTTGGCACCACGACCTTCGGGCGCTTATTTTTGGGCACGGCTTTGCCCGCGGATTATTTTTGGCACCCCGAGGCCCCTCGCAAAGTCTCGCCCCATTCCGAGTCCGGCGGACGAACTTCGCCCGCGCCCCCCACCAAGGCTATAGCCCACCCGTTTTTTTGCCATTTTTCCGCTGGGGGGTTTTGGCACCACGACCTTCGGGCGCTTATTTTTGGGCACGGCTTTGCCCGCGGATTATTTTTGGCACCCCGAGGCCCCTCGCAAAGTCTCACCCCATTCTGAGTCCGGCGGACGAACTTCGCCCGCGCCCCCCACCAAGGCTATAGCCCACCCGTTTTTTTGCCATTTTTCCGCTGGGGGGTTTTGGCACCACGACCTTCGGGCGCTTATTTTTGGGCGCGGCTTCACACGCGGCTTATATTTGGCATTCCGAGGCCCCTCGCAAAGTCTCGCCCCATTCCGAGTTCGGCGGATGAACTTCACCCGCGCCCCCCACCAAGGCAATAGCCCACCCGGTTTTTGGCCATTTTTCCGCTGGGGGGCTTTGGCACCACGACCTTCGGGCGCTTATTTTTGGGCGCGGCTTTGCCCGCGGCTTATTTTTGGCACCCCGAGACCCCTCGCAAAGTCTCGTCCCATTCCGAGTCCGGCGGACGTACTTCGCCCGCGCCCCCCACCAAGGCTATAGCCCACCCGTTTTTTGGCCATTTTTCCGCTGGGGGGATTAGGCACCACGATCTTCGGGCGCTTATTTTTGGCCGCGGCTTTGGCCGCCGCTTATTTTTGGCACCCCGAGGCCCCTCACAAAGTCTCGCCCCATTCCGAGTCCGGAGGACGAACTTCGCCCGCGCCCCCCACCAAGGCAATAGCCCACCCGTTTTTTGGCCATTTTTCCGCTGTGGGGTTTTGGCACCACGATCTTTGGGCTGCTTATTTTTGGGCGCGGCTTTGCCCGTGGCTTATTTTTGGCACCCCGAGGCCCCTCACAAAGTTTCGCCCCATTCCGAGTCCGGCGGACAAACTTCGCCCGCCCCCCACACCAAGGCTATAGCCCACCCGTTTTTTGGCCATTTTTCCGCTGGGGGGTTTTGGCACCACGACCTTTGGGCGCGGCTTTGCCCGCTGCTTATTTTTGGCATCCCGAGGCCCCTCGCAAAGTCTCGCCCCATTCCGAGTCCGGCGGACGAACTTCGCCCGCGCCACCCACCAAGGCTATAGCCCACCCGTTTTTTGGCCATTTTTCCGCTGGGGGGTTTAGGCACCATGATCTTCGGGCGCTTATTTTTGGGCACGGCTTTGCCCACCACTTATATTTGGCATCCCGAGGACCCTCGCAAAGTCTCGCCCCATTCCGAGTCCGGCGGATGAACTTCGCCCGCGCCCCCCACCAAGGCTATAGCCCACCCGTTTTTTGGCCATTTTTCAGCTGGGGGGCTTTGGCACCACGACCTTCGGGCGCTTATTTTTGGGCGCGGCTTTGCCCACGGCTTATTTTTGGTACCCCGAGACCCCTCACAAAGTCTCGCCCCATTCCGAGTCCGGCGGACGTACTTCGCCCGCGCCCCCCACCAAGGCTATAGCCCACCCGTTTTTTGGCCATTTTTCCACTGGGGGATTTTGGCATCACGATCTTTGGGCGCTTATTGTAGGGCGCGGGTTTGAACGCGGCTTATTTTTGGCACCCCGAGGCCCGTCGCAAAGTCTCGCCCCATTCCGAGTCCGGCAGACGAACTTCGCCCACGCCCCCCACCAAGGCTATAGCCCACCCATTTTTTGGCCATTTTTCCGTGGGGGGTTTTGGCACCACGACCTTCGGGCGCTTTATTTTGGGCGCGGCTTTGCCCGCGGCTTATTTTTGGGACCCTGAGGCCCCTCGCAAAGTCTCGCCCCATTCCGAGTCCGGCGGACGAACTTCGCCCGCGCCTCCCACCAAGGCTATAGCCCACCCGTTTTTTGGCCATTTTTCCGCTGGGGTGTTTTGGCACCACGACCTTCGGGCGCTTATTTTTGGGTGCGGCTTGGCCCGCGGCTTATTTTTTGGCCCCCCAAGGCTATAGCCCACCCGTTTTTGTGGCCTTTATCCGCTGGATGAACTTGGCGCCCCGGCCTTCGGGCGGTTATTTTTGGGCGCGGCTGTGCCTGTTGCCTATTTTTGGCACACGGAGGCCGCTCACAAAGGCTCGCGCCATTCCGAGTCCGGCGGACGAAGTTGGCCAGCCCCACCCCCCAAGGCACTAGCCCACCCGTTTTTGTGGCCTTTTTCCGCTGGACGAACTTGGCGCCCCTGCCTTCGGGCGGTTATTTTTGAGCGCGGCTGTGCCCGGGGCCTATTATTGGCACAGGAGGTCGCTCGCAAAGTCTCGCGCCATTCCGAGTCCGGCGGACGAAGTTGTCCAGCCCCACCCCCCAAGGCTATAGCCCACCCGTTTTTGTGGCCTTTTTCCGCTGGATGAACTTGGCGCCCCGGCTTTCGGGCGGTTATTTTTGGACGTGGCTGTGCCCGGGGCCTATTATTGGCACACGGAGGCCGCTCGTACAGTCTCGTGCCA
Organism: Citrus sp. QX-2021; assembly: GCA_030444885.1. Classification (NCBI taxonomy): domain Eukaryota; kingdom Viridiplantae; phylum Streptophyta; class Magnoliopsida; order Sapindales; family Rutaceae; genus Citrus; species Citrus sp. QX-2021. Next base: position 73,517 of record JAUJEF010000117.1, read on the forward strand.
TTCCGAGTCCGGCGGACGATGTTCGCCAGCCCAACCCCCCAAGGCTATAGCCCACCGTTTTTGTGGCCTTTTTCCACTGGACGAACGTGGCGCCCCGGCTTTCGGTCGGTTATTTTTGGGCGCGGCTGTGTCCGGGGCCTATTATTGGCACACAGAGGCCGCTCGTACAGTCTCGTGCCATTCCGAGTCCGGCGGACGATGTTGGCCAGCCCCACCCCCCAAGGCTATAGCCCACCCGTTTTTGTGGCCTTTTTCCGCTGGACGAACTTGGTGCCCCGGCCTTCGGGCGGTTATTTTTGGGCGCGGCTGTGCCCGGGGCCTATTTTTGGCACACGGAGGCCGCTCCCAAATTCTCGCGCCATTCCGAGTCCGGCGGACGAAGTTGGCCAACCCCACCCCCCAAGGCTTTAGCCCACCCGTTTTTGTGGCCTTTTTCCGCTGGACGAACTTGGCGCCCCGGCCTTCGGGCGGTTATTTTTGGGCGCGGCTTGGCCCAGGGCCTATTATTGGCACAGGAGGTCGCTCGCAAAGTCTCGCGCCATTCTGAGTCCGGTGGACGAAGTTGGCCAGCCCCACCCCCCAAGGCTATAGCCCACCCGTTTTTGTGGCCTTTTTCCGCTGGACGAACTTGGCGCCCCAGCCTTCGGGCGGTTATTTTTGGGCGCGACTGTGCCCGGGGCCTATTTTTGGCACACGGAGGCCGCTCCCAAATTCTCGCGCCATTCCGAGTCCGGCGGACGAAGTGGGCCAGCCCCACCCCCCAAGGCTTTAGCCCACCCGTTTTTGTGGCCTTTTTCCGCTGGACGAACTTGGCGCCCCGGCCTTCGGGCGGTTATTTTTGGGCGCGGCTGTGCCCGGGGCCTATTTTTGGCACACGGAGGCCGCTCGTAAAGTCTCGCGACATTCCGAGTCCGGCAGACGAAGTTGGCCAGCCCCACCCCCCAAGGCTATAGCCCACCCGTTTTTGGGGCCTTTTTCCGCTGGACGAACTTGGCGCCCCGGCCTTCGGGCGGTTATTTTTGGGCGCGGCTGTGCCCGGGGCCTATTATTGGCACAGGAGTTCACTCGCAAAGTCTCGCGCCATTCCGAGTCCGGCGGACGAAGTTGGCCAGCCCCACCCCCCAAGGCTGTAGCCCACCCGTTTTTGTGGCCTTTTTCCGCTGGACGAACTTGGCGCCCCGGCTTTCGCGCGGTTATTTTTGGGCGCGGCTGTGCCCGGTGCCTATTTTTGGCACACGGAGGCCGCTCGCAAAGTCTCGCGCCATTCCGAGTCCGGCGGACTTAGTTGGCCAGCCCCACCCCCCAAGGCTATAACCCACCCGTTTTTGTGGCCTTTTTCCGCTGGACGAACTTGGTGCCCCGGCCTTCGGGCGGTTATTTTTGGGCGCGGCTGTGCCCGGGGCCTATTTTTGGCACACGGAGGCCGCTCGCAAAGTCTCGCGCCATTCCGAGTCCGGCGGACGAAGTTGGCCAGCCCCACCCCCCAAGGCTTTAGCCCACCCGTTTTTGTGGCCTTTTTCCGCTGGACGAACTTGGCGCCCCGGCCTTCGGGCGGTTATTTTTGGGCGCGGCTTGGCCCAGGGCCTATTATTGGCACAGGAGGTCGCTCGCAAAGTCTCGCGCCATTCTGAGTCCGGTGGACGAAGTTGGCCAGCCCCACCCCCCAAGGCTATAGCCCACCCGTTTTTGTGGCCCTTTTCCGTTGGACGAACTTGGCGCCCCGGCCTTCGGGCGGTTATTTTTGGGTGCGGCTGTGCCCGGGGCCTATTTTTGGCACACGGAGGCCGCTCGTACAGTCTCGTGCCATTCCGAGTACGGCGGACGATGTTGGCCAGCCCAACCCCCCAAGGCTATAGCCCACCCGTTTTTGTGGCATTTTTCCGCTGGACGAACTTGGCGCCCCGGCCTTCGGTCGGTTATTTTTGGGCGCGGCTGTGCCCGGGGCCTATTTTTGGCACACGGAGGCCGCTCCCAAAGTCTCGCACCATTCCGAGTCCGGCGGATGAAGTTGGCCAGCCCCACCCCCCAAGGCTATAGCCCACCCGTTTTTGTGGCCTTTTTCCGCTGGACGAACTTGGCGCCCCGGCCTTCGGGCGGTTATTTTTGGGCGCGGCTGTGCCCGGGGCCTATTTTTGGCACACTGAGGCCGCTCGAAAAGTCTCACGCCATTCCGAGTCCGGCGGACGAAGTTGGCCAGCCCCACCCCCCAAGGCTATAGCCCACCCGTTTTTGTGGCCTTTTTCCGCTGGACGAAATTGGCGCCGCGGCCTTCGGGCTGGAATTTTTGGACGCGCCTATGCCCGCGGCCTATTTTTGGCACACGGAGGGGCCTCGCAAAGTCTCGCGCCATTCCGAGTCCGGCGGAAGAAGTTGGCCAGCCCCACCCCCCAAGGCTATAGCCCACCCATTTTTGTGGCCTTTTTCCGCTGGACGAACTTGACGCCGCGGCCTTCGGGCGGGTCTTTTTGGGCGTGGGTGTGCCCACGGCCCATTTTTGGCACACAGAGGCGCCTCGCAAATTCTCGCGCCATTCCGAGTCCGGCGGACGAATTTGGCCAGCCTCACCCCCCAAGTCTATAGCCCACCCGTTTTTGTGGCCTTTTTCCGCTGGACGAACTTGACGCCGCAGCCTTCGGGCGGGTATTTTTGGGCGCGGCTGTGCCCACGGCCTATTTTTTACACACGGAGGCGCCTCGCAAAGTCTCGCGCCATTCCGAGTCCGGCGGACGAAGTTGGCCAGCCCCACCTCCCAAGGCTAGAGCCCACCCGTTTTTGTGGCCTTTTTCCGCTGGACGAAATTGGCGCCGCGGCCTTCGGGTGGTTACTTTTGGACGCGGCTGTGCCCGCGGCCTATTTTTGGCACACGGAGGCACCTCGCAAAGTCTCGCGCCATTCCGAGTCCGGCGGACGAAGTTGGCCAGCCCCACCCCCCAAGGCTATAGCCCACGGGTTTTTGTGGCCATTTTCCGCAGGACGAACTTGGCGCCGCGGCCTTCGGGTGGTTACTTTTGGGCGCAGCTGTGCCCGCGGCCTATTTTTGGCACACGTAGGTGCCTCACAAATATTCGCACCATTCTGAGTCCGGCGGACGAAGTTGGCCAGCCCCACCCCCCAAGGCTATAGCCCACCCGTTTTTGTGGCATTTTTCCGCTGGACGAACTTGGCGCCGCGGCCTTCGCGCTGGAATTTTTGGACGCGCCTATGCCCGCGGCCTATTTTTGGCACACGGAGGGGCCTCGCAAAGTCTCGCGCCATTCCGAGTCCGGCGGAAGAAGTTGGCCAGCCCCACCCCCCAAGGCTATAGCCCACCCATTTTTGTGGCCTTTTTCCGCTGGACGAACTTGACGCCGCGGCCTTCGGGCGGGTCTTTTTGGGCGTGGGTGTGCCCACGGCCCATTTTTGGCACACAGAGGCGCCTCGCAAATTCTCGCGCCATTCCGAGTCCGGCGGACGAATTTGGCCAGCCTCACCCCCCAAGTCTATAGCCCACCCGTTTTTGTGGCCTTTTTCCGCTGGACGAACTTGACGCCGCAGCCTTCGGGCGGGTATTTTTGGGCGCGGCTGTGCCCACGGCCTATTTTTTACACACGGAGGCGCCTCGCAAAGTCTCGCGCCATTCCGAGTCCGGCGGACGAAGTTGGCCAGCCCCACCTCCCAAGGCTAGAGCCCACCCGTTTTTGTGGCCTTTTTCCGCTGGACGAAATTGGCGCCGCGGCCTTCGGGTGGTTACTTTTGGACGCGGCTGTGCCCGCGGCCTATTTTTGGGACACGGAGGCACCTCGCAAAGTCTCGCGCCATTCCGAGTCCGGCGGACGAAGTTGGCCAGCCCCACCCCCCAAGGCTATAGCCCACCCGTTTTTGTGGCCTTTTTCCGCTAGACGAACTTGGCGACCCGGCCTTCGGGCCCTTAGTTTTGGGTACGGCTGTGCCCGCGGCATATTTTTGGCACACGGAGGCCGCTCGCAAAGTCTCGCGCCATTCCGAGTCCGGCGGACGAAGTTGGCCAGCCCCACCCCCCAAGGCTATAGCCCACCCGTTTTTGTGGCCTTTTTCCGCTGGATGAACTTGACGCCGCAGCCTTTGGGCGGGTATTTTTGGGCGCGGCTGTGTCCGCGGCCTATTTTTTGCACACGGAGGTGCCTCGCAAAGTCTCGCGCCATTCCGAGTCCGGCGGACGAAGTTGGCCAGCCCCACCTCCCAAGGCTAGAGCCCACCCGTTTTTGTGGCCTTTTTTCGCTGGACGAAATTGGCGTCGCGGCCTTCGGGCGGTTACTTTTGGGCGCAGCTGTGCCCGCGGCCTATTTTTGGCACATGGAGGTGCCTCGCAAAGTCTCGCGCCATTCCGAGTCCGGCGGACGAAGTTGGGCAGCCCCACCCCCCAAGGCTATAGCCGACCCGTTTTTGTGGCCTTTTTTCGCTGGACGAACTTGGCGCCGCGGCCTTCGGGCGGGTATTTTTGGGCGCGGCTGTGTCCACGGCCTATTTATTGCACACGGAGGCGCCTCGCAAAGTCTCGCGCCATTCCGAGTCCGGCGCACGAAGTTCTCCTGCCCCACCCCCCAAGGCTATAGCCCACCCGTTTTTGTGGCCTTTTTCCGCTGGACGAACTTGGCGCCCCGGCCTTCGGGGGGTTATTTTTGGGCGCGGCTGTGCCCGGGGCCTATTTTTGGCACACGGAGGCAGCTCGCAAAGTCTCGCGCCATTCCGAGTCCGGCGGACGAAGCATGCCAGCCCCACCCCCCAAGGCTATAGCCCACCCGTTTTTGTGGCCTTTTTCCGCTGGAAGAACTTGGGCCCCGGCCTTCGGGCGGTTATTTTTGGGGGCGGCTTTGCCCGGGGCGAATTTTTGGCACACGGAGGCCGCTCGCAAAGGCTCGCGCCATTCCGAGTCCGGCGGACGAAGTCGGCCAGCCCCACCCCCCAAGGCTATAGCCCACCCGTTTTTGTGGCCTTTTTCCGCTGGACGAACTTGGTGCCGCGGCCTTCGGGTGGTTACTTTTGGGCACAGCTGTGCCCACGGCCGATTTTTGGCACACGGAGGCGCCTCGTAAAGTCTCGCGCCATTCCGAGTCTGGCGGACGAAGTGGGCCAGCGCCACCCCCAAGGCTATAGCCCACCCGTTTTTGTGGCCTTTTTCCGCTGGACGAAGTTGGCGCTGCGGCCTTCGGGCGGGTATTTTCGGGTGCGGCTGTGCTCGCGGCCTATTTTTGGCACACGGAGGTGCCTCGCAAAGTCTCGCGCCATTCCGACTCCAGCGGACGAAGTTGGCCGGCCCCACCCCCCAAGGCTATAGCCCACCCGTTTTTGTGGCCTTTTTCCACTGGACGAACTTGGCGCCCCGGCTTTCGGGCGGTTATTTTTGGGCGCGGCTGTGCCCGGGGCCTATTATTGGCACAGGAGTTCGCTCGCAACGTCTCGCGCCATTCCGAGTCCGGCGGACGAAGTTGGCCAGCCCCACCCCCCAAGGCTATAGCCCACCCGTTTTTGTGGCCTTTTTCCGCTGGACGAACTTGGCGCCGCGGCCTTCGGGCGGGTCTTTTTGGGCGCGGGTGTGCCCGCGGCCTATTTTTGGCACACGGAGGCTCCTCGCAAAGTCTCGCGCCATTCCGAGTCCGGCGGACGAATTTGGCCAGCCACACCGCCCAAGTCTATAGCCCACCCGTTTTTGTGGCCTTTTTCCGCTGGACGAACTTGACGCCGCAGCCTTCGGGCGGGTATTTCTGGGCGCGGCTGTGCCCGCGGCCTATTTTTGGCACACGGAGGTGCCTCGCAAAGTGTCGCGCCATTCCGAGTCCGGCGGACGAATTTGGCCAGCCCCACCCCCCAAGGCTATAGCCCACCCGTTTTTGTGGCCTTTTTCCGCTGGACGAACTTGGCGCCCCGGCTTTCGGGGGGTTATTTTTGGGCGCGGCTGTGCCCGGGGCCTATTTTTGGCACACGTAGGCAGCTCGCAAAGTCTCGCGCTATTCCGAGTCCGGCGGACGAAGCATGCCAGCCCCACCCCCCAAGGCTATAGCCCACCCGTTTTTGTGGCCTTTTTCCGCTGGACGAACTTGGGGCCCCGGCCTTCGGGCGGTTATTTTTGGGCTCGACTTTGCCCGGGGTGAATTTTTGGCACACGGAGGCCGCTCGCAAAGTCTCGCGCCATTCCGAGTCCGGCGGACGAAGTCGGCCAGCCCCACCCCCCAAGGCTATAGCCCACCCATTTTTGTGGCCTTTTCCCGCTGGACGAACTTGGCGCCCCGGCCTTCGGGCGGTTATTTTTGGGCGCGGTTGTGCCCGGGGCCTATTTTTTGCACACGGAGGCCGTTCGCAAAGTCTCGCGCCATTCCGAGTCCGGCGGACGAAATTGGCCAGCCCCACCCCCCAAGGCTATGTCGCACCCGTTTTTGTGGCCTTTTTCCGCTGGACGAACTTGGCGCCCCGGCCTTCGGGGGGTTATTTTTGGGCGCGGCTGTGCCCCGGGCCTATTTTTGGTACACAGAGGCAGCTCGCAAAGTCTCGCGCCATTCCGAGTCCGGCGGACGAAGTTGGCCAGCCCAACCCCCCAAGGCTATAGCCCACCCGTTTTTGTGGCCTTTTTCCGCTGGACGAACTTGGCGCCCCGGCCTTCGGGCGGTTATTTTTGGGCGTGGCTGTGTCCGGGGCCTATTTTTGGTACACGGAGGCCGCTCGCAATGTCTCGCGCCATTCCGAGTCCGGCGGACGAAGTTGGCCAGCCCCACCCCCCAAGGCTATAGCCCACCCGTTTTTGTGGCCTTTTTCCGCTGGACGAACTTGGCGCCCCGGCCTTCGGGCGGTTATTTTTGGGCGCGGCTGTGTCCGGGGCCTATTTTTGGCACACAGAGGCCGCTCGCAAAGTCTCGCGCCATTCCGAGTCCGGCGGACGAAGTTGGCCAGCCCCACCCCCCAAGGCTATAGCCCACCCGTTTTTGTGGCCTTTTTCCGCTGGACGAACTTGGCGCCCCGGCCTTCGGGCGGTTATTTTTGGGCGCGGCTGTGCCCGGGGCCTATTTTTGGTACACGGAGGCCGCTAGTAATGTCTCGCGCCATTCCGAGTCCGGCGGACGAAGTTGGCCAGCCCCACCCCCCAAGGCTATAGCCCACCCGTTTTTGTGGTGTTTTTCCGCTGGACGAACTTGGCGCCCCGGCCTTCGGGCGGTTATTTTTGGGAGCGGCTTTGCCCGGGGTGAATTTTTGGCACACGGAGGCCGCTCGCAAAGTCTCGTACCATTCCGAGTCCGGCGGATGAAGTCGGCCAGCCCCACCCCCCAAGGCTATAGCCCACCCGTTTTTGTGGCCTTTTTCCACTGGACGAACTTGGCGCCCCGGCTTTCGGGCGGTTATTTTTGGGCGCGGCTGTGCCCGGGGCCTATTATTGGCACAGCAGTTCGCTCGCAAAGTCTCGCGCCATTCTGAGTCCGGCGGACGAAGTCGGCCAGCCCCACCCCCCAAGGCTATAGCCCACCCGTTTTTGTGGCATTTTTCCGCTGGAAGAACTTGGCGCCCCGGCCCTCGGGCGGTTGTTTTTGGGTGCGGCTGTGCCCGGGGCTTATTTTTGGCACACGGAGGCCACTCCCAAAGTCTCGCGCCATTCCGAGTCCGGCGGACGAAGTTGGCAGGCCCCACCCCCCAAGGCTATAGCCCACCCGTTTTTGTGGCCTTTTTCCGCTGGACGAACTTGGCGCCGCGGCCTTCGGGCGGGTCTTTTTGGGCGCGGGTGTGCCCGCGGCCTATTTTTGGCACACGGTGGCGCCTCGCAAAGTCTCGCGCCATTCCGAGTCCGGCGGACGAATTTGGCCAGCCCCACCCCCAAAGGCTATAGCCCACCCGTTTTTGTGGCCTTTTTCCGCTGGACGAACTTGACGCCGCAGCCTTCAGGCGGGTATTTTTGGGCGCGGCTGTGTCCGCGGGCTATTTTTTGCACAGGGAGGCGCCTCGCAAAGTCTCGCGCCATTCCGAGTCCGGCGGACGAAGTGGGCCAGCCCCACCTCCCAAGGCTAGAGCCCACCCGTTTTTGTGGCCTTTTTCCGCTGGACGAAATTGGCGCCGCGGCCTTCGGGTGGTTACTTTTGGGGGCAGCTGTGCCCGCGGCCTATTTTTGGTACACGGAGGCCGCTCGCAAAGTCTCGCGCCATTTTGAGTCCGGCGGACGAAGCTGGCCAGCCCCACCGCCCAAGGATATAGCCCACCCGTTTTTGTGGCCTTTTTCCGCTGGACGAACTTGGCGCCCCGGCCTTCGGGCGGTTATTTTTGGGTGCAGTTGTGCCCGGGGCCTATTTTTTGCACACGGAGGCCGTTCGTAAAGTCTCGCGCCATTCCGAGTCCGGCGGACAAAGTTGGCCAGCCCCACCCCCCAAGGCTATAGCCCACCCGTTTTTGTGGCCTTTTTCCGCTGGACGAACTTGGCGACCCGGCCTTCGGGCGCTTAGTTTTGGGCGCTGCTGTGCCCGCGGCATATTTTTGGCACACGGAGGCCGCTCGCAAAGTCTCGCGCCATTCCGAGTCCGGCGGACGAAGTTGGCCAGCCCCACCCCCCAAGGCTATAGCCCACCCGTTTTTGTGGCCTTTTTCCGCTGGACGAACTTGACGCCGCAGCCTTTGGGCGGGTATTTTTGGGCGCGGCTGTGACCGCGGCCTATTTTTGGCACACGGAGGTGCCTCGCAAAGTCTCGCGGCATTCCGAGTCCGGCGGACGAAGTCGGCCAGCCCCACCCCCCAAGGCTATAGCCCACCCGTTTTTGTGGCCTTTTTCCGCTGGACGAACTTGACGACGCAGCCTTTGGGCGGGTATTTTTGGGCGCGGCTGTGCCCGCGGCCTATTTTTGGCACACGGAGGCGCCTCGCAAAGTCTCGCGGCATTCCGAGTCCGGCGGACGAAGTCGGCCAGCCCCACCCCCCAAGGCTATAGCCCACCCGTTTTTGTGGCCTTTTTCCGCTGGACGAACTTGGCGCCGCGGCCTTCGGGCGGGTCTTTTTGGGCGCGGGTGTGCCCGCGGCCTATTTTTGGCACATGGAGGCGCCTCGCAAAGTCTCGCGCCATTCCGAGTCCGGCGGACGAAGCATGCCAGCCCCACCCCCCAAGGCTATAGCCCACCCGTTTTTGTGGCCTTTTTCCGCTGGACGAACTTGGGGCCCCGGCCTTCGGGCGGTTATTTTTGGGCGCGGCTTTGCCCGGGGCGAATTTTTGGCACAAGGAGACCGCTCGTAAAGTCTCGCGCCATTCCGAGTCCGGCGGACGAAGTCGGCCAGCCCCACCCCCCAAGGCTATAGCCCACCCGTTTTTGTGGCCTTTTTCCGCTGCACGAACTTGGCGCCCCGGCCTTTGGGCGGTTATTTTTGGGCACGGTTGTGCCCGGGGCCTATTTTTGGCACACGGAGGCCGTTCGCAAAGTCTCGTGCCATTCCGAGTCCGGCGGACGAAGTTGGCCAGCCCCACCCCCCAAGGCTATGTCCCACCCGTTTTTGTGGCCTTTTTCCGCTGGACGAACTTGGCGCCCCGGCCTTCCGGGGGTTACTTTTGGGCGCGGCTGTGCCCCGGGCCTATTTTTGGAACACGCAGGCAGCTCGCAAAGTCTCGCGCCATTCCGAGTCCGGCGGACGAAGCTTGCCAGCCCCACCCCCCAAGGCTATAGCCCACCCGTTTTTGTGGCCTTTTTCCGCTGGACGAACTTGGGGCCCCGGCCTTCGGGCTGTTATTTTTGCGTGCGGCTTTGCCCAGGGTGAATTTTTAGCACACGGAGGCCGCTCGCAAAGTCTCGCGCCATTCCGAGTCCGGCGGACGAAGTCGGCCAGCCCCACCCCCCAAGGCTATAGCCCACCCGTTTTTGTGGCCTTTTTCCGCTGGACGAACTTGGCACCCCGACCTTCGGTCGGTTATTTTTGGGCGCGGTTGTGCCCGGGGCCTATTTTTTGCACACGGAGGCCGTTCGCAAAGTCTCGCGCCATTCCGAGTCCGGCGGACGAAGTCGGCCAGCCCCACCCCCCAAGGCTATAGCCCACCCGTTTTTGTGGCCCTTTTCTGCTGGACGAACTTGGCGACCCGGCCTTCGGGCGCTTAGTTTTGGGCGCGGCTGTGCCCGCGGCATATTTTTGGCAAACGGAGGCCGCTCGCAAAGTCTCGCGCCATTCCGAGTCGGCGGATGAAGTTGGCCAGCCCCACCCCCCAAGGCTATAGCCCACCCGTTTTTGTGGCCTTTTTCCGCTGGACGAACTTGACGCCGCAGCCTTTGGGCGGGTATTTTTGGGCGTGGCTGTGCCCGCGAACTATTTTTTGCACACGGAGGTGCCTCGCATAGTCTCGCGCCATTCCGAGTCCGGCGGACGAAGTTGGCCAGCCCCACCTCCCAAGGCTAGAGCCCACCCGTTTTTGCGGCCTTTTTTCGCTGGACGAAATTGGCGCCGCGGCCTTCGGGTGGTTACTTTTGGGCGCAGCTGTGCCCGCGGCCTATTTTTGGCACATGGAGGCGCCTCGCAAAGTCTCGCGCCATTCCGAGTCCGGCGGACGAAGCATGCCAGCCCCACCCCCCAAGGCTATAGCCCACCCGTTTTTGTGGCCTTTTTCCGCTGGATGAACTTGGGGCCCCGGCCTTCGGGCGGTTATTTTTGGGCGCGGCTTTGCCCGGGGTGAATTTTTGGCACACGGAGACCGCTCGCAAAGTCTCGCGCCATTCTGAGTCCGGCGGACGAAGTCGGCCAGCCCCACCCCCCAAGGCTATAGCCCACCCGTTTTTGTGGCCTTTTTCCGCTGGACGAACTTGGCGCCCCGGCCTTCGGGGGGTTATTTTTGGGCGCGGCTGTGCCCCGGGCCTATTTTTGGAACACGCAGGCAGCTGGCAAAGTCTCGCACCATTCCGAGTCCGGCGGACGAAGCTTGCCAGCCCCACCCCCCAAGGCTATAGCCCACCCGTTTTTGTGGCCTTTTTCCGCTGGACGAACTTGGGGCCCCGGCCTTCGGGTTGTTATTTTTGGGTGCGGCTTTGCCCGGGGTGAAGTTTTGGCACACGGAGGCCCCTCGCAAAGTCTCGCGCCATTCCGAGTCCGGCGGACGAATTTGGCCAGCCCCACCCCCCAAGGCTATAGCCCACCCGTTTTTGTGGCCTTTTTCCACTGGACGAACTTGGCGCCCCGGCCTTCGGGGGGTTATTTTTGGGCGCGGCTGTGCCCGGGGCCTATTTTTGGCACACGGAGGCAGCTCGCAAAGTCTCGCGCCATTCCGAATCCGGCGGACGAAGCTTGCCAGCCCCACCCCCCAAGGCTATAGCCCACCCGTTTTTGTGGCCTTTTTCCGCTGGACGAACTTGGCGCCCCGGCCTTCGGGCGGTTATTTTTTGGCGCGGCTGTGCCCGGGGCCTATTTTTGGCACACGGAGGCCGCTCGCAAAGTCTCGCGCCATTCCGAGTCCGGCAGACGAAGTTGGCCAGCCCCACCCCCCAAGGCTATAGCCCACCCGTTTTTGTGGCCTTTTTCCGCTGGACGAACTTGGCACCCCGACTTTCGGGCAGTTATTTTTGGGCGAGGCTGTGCCCGGGGCCTATTTGGCACACGGAGGCCGCTCGCAAAGTCTCGCGCCATTCCGAGTCCGGCGGACGAAGTCGGCCAGCCCCACCAAGCAAGTCTACAGCCCACCCGGGGCCTAGTTTTCGCACACGGAGGCCGGCCGCAGAAAGTCTTGCGCCATTCCGGAGTCTCGGGCGGACGAAGTGGGCCAGCCCCCAAGGCTATAGCCACCCGCTTTTGTAGCCTTTTTCCGCTCTGGACGACTTTGCGTGCCTTCGGGCGGTTATTTTTGCGGCTGTGGCCGGGCCTATTTTTTTGCTGCACACGGAGGCCGCTCGCAAAGTGTCGCGCCATTCCGAGTCCGGGGCGGACGAAGTTGGCCAGCCCCACCCCAAGGCTATAAGCCACCTGGGCCTTTTTTGGCCTTTTTCCGCTGGATTTAACTTGGTGCGGCCGCCTTCGGGCTGTTTTTTTTGGACTGGCCTGCAAAATCGCGGGGCCTATTTTGGCACACGGTTGGCTAGCTGCCAATGTCTCGCTATAGCCATTCCGAGTCCGACGCACCCGGACCACTGCCTTGGCCACCAACCAAGGCTGGCCTATTTTTAGCCACGGAGGCCGCTTTTTAGTGGCATATCTGCGCCGGACGACTTGGGGCCCCGCCTTGCTATAGGTTATCTTTGGAAGCGCCTCAGCCCGGGGCCTATTTTTAAGAGCTTGACACGGAAGGCCGCCGCTAAAGTCTTGCACGCCATTCCAGTCCGGCCGGACGAAGTTGGCCTGCCCCACCCCCAAGGCTATAGCCCACCCGTTTTCAGGCCTTTTGCCGCTGGACAGAATTTAAGGCGCCCGGGCCTTCGGGCGGTTATTTTTAGGCGCGGCTGTGGCCAGGGCCTGGCCCAGCACACGGAGGCCGCTTCGCAGAAAGTGTCGCACCATTCTGAGTCCGGCGCGGACGATAGGTTGGCCAACCCCACCCCCCCAAGAAAGCTCATAGCCCACCCGCTTTTGTGGCCTTTTCCGCTGGACGAACTTGGCCTCATGCCTTCACGCAATTATTTTTGGGTGCGGCTGTGCCCTGGGCCTAGCCACGGCACATTGGAGGCCATTCGCGAAGTCTCGCGGCATTCAGTCCGCGGACGAGGTTGGCCAGCCCAACCACTTCAAGGCTATAGCTCACCCGTTTTGTGGCCTTTTTCCGCATAGGCGAATCTTACGCCCGGCCTCGGGCGTTATTTTGCGGGCGCGGCTGTGGCCGAGGCCTATTTTTCGGCACGCTGAGGCCGCTCGCAAAGTCTCGCGCCATTCCGAGTCGAGGCGAGACCCAGTTAGCCAGCTCCTCACCCGCAAGGCTATAGCCACCCGTTTTTGTGGCCTTTTTCTGCTGGACGACCTTGGCGCAACGACCTTTGGCTGGCTATTTTTGGGCTGCTGTGCCCAGGTCCTATTTTTAGCACCACGGAGGCCGTTCGCAGAGTCTCGCGCTCATTCCCGAGTCCCATGGGACGAAGTACGGCCAGCCCCCACCCCCAAGGCTATAGCCCATGCGTTGCTGTGGCCTTTTTCCGCTGAACGAACTTGTATACTCGGCCTTCAGGCTGTTATTTTAGGCGCGGCTGTGTCCGGGCCTATTTTTGGCACGCGGAGGCTGCATCGAAATCTCGCGCCATTCCGAGTCCGGCGGACGAGGTTGGCTGCCCACCCCCAAGGTTATAGCCCACCCGTTTAAGTGGCCTTTTTCCGCTGGGACGAACTTGGCGCCCGGCCTTCGGGCGGTTATTTTTGGACTGCGGCTGTTCCCACGAGGCCTATTTCGCACACAGAGGCCACTCCAAAGTCTCGCGCCATTCCGAGTCCGGTGGACGAGGTGGCCAGCCCTTCTGCTTCAAGGCTTATAGCCCACCGCTTTTGTGGCCTTTTTCCGAGGGGTTAACAGCGCCCGCCTTCGCAAGCGTTATTTTGCAGCGCGACTGTTTCCGCCGGGGCCTATTTTTCTGCACTGCTTGGAGACCACTCGCGAAAGTCTCGCGCCATTCCAGGTCCAAGTGGAGGGGTTGGCCAGCTCCCACCCCCCCGAGGCTATAGCCCACTGCCTTGGCCATTTTCTCGCTGGACGGTCTTGGCGCAACGCCTTCGGGGTTATTTTTGGGTGCGACTGTTTCCGCGGCCTATTTTTGGCACGCGGGAGGCAGCTACATGAAATCTCGCCCATTCGGGAGTCCGGCGGACTGGGTTGGCCAGCCCTCCCCCAAGGCTATGAGCCCACCCGTTTTTGGCCATTTTTCCGCTGGATCTAACTTGGCGCCCGGCCTTGGGCGGTTATTTTTGGGCGTGGCTCTGCCCGCGGCCTATTTTGCACACGGAGGCCGCCGCAAAGTCTCGACGCATTCGAGTCCAAGGCATGCAGCTGGCCAGCCCCACCCCCAAGACTATAGCACCACCCGTTTTTGTGGCCTTTTTCCGCTGGAGCGAACTTGGCGCTCGGCCTTCGGGCGGTTATTTTGGGCGCGGCTGTGCCCGTGGCCTATTTTTGGCACACACGGAGGCCAGTCGCAAAGTCTCGTTGCCATTCGGAGTCAAAGCGGACTTGGTTGGCCAGCCTCCCCTTCAAGGTTATAGCCCCACCTGCTTTTGGCCATTTTTCGGCCTGGACGGTCCTGGCGCCCGGCCGTCTGGCGGTTATTTTGGTGCTGGCTGTGCTCAGCCTCGGGCCTATTTTTGGCACGCGGAGGCTCAGCCGCAACTGCCTCGCCCCATTCGAGTCCGGCGGACGAGGTTGGCCAGCCTCTTCCCCCCAAGGTTATAGCCCACCCAGGGCCTTTTTCCACTTGATTTAACTTGGGGCCTGCCTCGGCTGCCTTCTTCTGGGTTATTTTTGGCCGCAGCTAGCTCGGGGGCCTATTTTTGCACCACGGAGGCCGTTCTCGCAAAGTCTCGCGCTGCCTGAGTCCGCGGATTTGCTGGTAGCCTAACCTGGGCCGAGGCTATAGCCCACCCGCTTTTGTGGCCTTTTTCCGCTGGACGACCTGCGCCCGCCTTCGGCGCTATTTTTGGCGCGCGGTGCCTGCGTTCACTTCGATGGCATACGGAGGCCGCTTCGCGAAAGTCTTCGCCCCATTCGAGTCCGGCGGATTTTGGTTACAGCCCACTCCCCCCAAGGCTATAGCCCACCCGCTTTTTGTGGGCCTTTTTCCGCTGGACGAACTCTTGCCGCCTTCGGGCGGTTATTTTTGGCGTGCGGCTGTGCCCACGCCTATTTTTGGCACACGGAGGCTCAGCCGCAAAGTCTCGCGCGATCTCCTGAGTCCGGGCGATTTGCTGGCCAGCCTGACCCCCAAGGCTATAGCCTCCACCCGGTTTTTGGCCATTTTTCCGCTGGATCGACCCTTTGCCCGCCTTTCGGGCGGTTATTTTTAGTCTTGGCTGTGAGCGCGCCTATTTTGGCACGCTGAGGCCGCCTCGCAGTCTCGTCCCATTCCGAGTCCAAGTGGATTAAGCTGGCCAGCCCTAATCCTCCAAGGCTAGTAGCTGCACCGCATTTACGCTGTGGGCCTTTTCCACTGGGGACGAACTTGGCGCCATTTTTGGCCTCGGGCGTTATTTCAGAAGGGTCGGCTGTATCTCAGTCCTATTTTTTGGTATTGGCCATTGAGGTCGGCTCGCAAAGTCTACCCGCGCCATTCCGAGTCCGCGGAGGCCCGCCTGCTGGCGCAGCTGCTCAAGGCCACCCCCAAGGCTATAGCCCACCTGCTTTTGTGGCCTTTTCCGCTTGACGAACTTGCTGGCCTGCCTTCGGCACGGTTATTTTTGGGCGCGGCTTTTGTCTGGTGCCCGCCTATTTTTAAGCACACGGAGGCCGCTGCAAAGTCTCTTCGCCATTCTGAGTCCGCTGGATCGAAGCTGGCCAGCCCCACCCCAAGGCTATAGCCCACCCGCTTTTTGGCCATTTTTCCGCTGACGATCCTGGTTTCCGGCCATCGGGCCTTCGTTATTATTTTGGGCGCGGCTGCCGCCTATGGTCCTATTTTTGGCACGCGGAGGCCGGGCCATAAGTCTCGCCCCATTCCGAAGTCCGCGGACGAAGTGGCCAGCCCCCTCCCAAGGCTATAGCCCACCATGCCCTCTTTTGGCCATTTTTCCGCTGGACCTTCGGGCGGCCGATTTTTGGGCGGTAATCTCTTGACGTGGCTGTGTCTCGTGGCCTATTTTTGGCACACTGGAGGCCGGCCTCGCAAAGTCTCGCGCCATTCCGAGTCCGGGCGGACGGCATGGGGCAGCCCACCTCTCCAAAGCTTATAGCCCACCTGCCAGGCCTTTTTCCGCTGGACGAACTTGGCGCCCGGCCTTCGGGGTTATTTTTGGGCGCGGCTATGCACGCGGCCTATTTTTGGCACACGGAGGCCGCTCGCAAAGTCTCGCACCATTCCGAGTCCGCGGATTTAAGCGGGCTAGCCCCACTCCCCAAGGCTATAGCCCACCCGTTTTTGTGGGCCTTTTTCCGCTGGACGAACTTGGCGCCCGCCTTCGGGCGGTTATTTTTGATGCGGCTGTGCCCGCTATAGGCCTATTTTTGGCACGCGGAGGCCGCCGCAAAGTCTCGCCCATTCCGAGTCCGCGGATGAAGGGGCCAGCCCCACTCCAAGGCTATAGCCCACCCGCTTTGTGGCCTTTTTCCGCTGGACGAACTTGGCGCCCGCCTTCGGGCAGCTATTTTTGGGCTGCGGCCGTGTCCGCTGGCCTATTTTTGGCAGCACGATACGGCCATTCCGCCGGCGGAAAGTCTCAGTCTCCATATTCCGAGTCCGCGGACGGGTTGGCCAGCCCACCTCCCAAGGCTATAGCCCACCTGCTTTTGTGGCCTTTTCCGCTGACGGACTTGGCGCCCGCCTTCAAGGTTATTTTGGGTGCGGCTGTGCTCACCGCGTCCTATTTTTGGTACGGAGGCAGCTCGCAAAGTCTCGCGCCCATTCCGAAGTCCGGGCGGACGAGTTGGCCAGCTAGTTCCACCTCCCAAGGCTATAGCCCACCCGCTTTTATGGGCCTTTTTCCGCTGGGGGACTAACTTGGCGCCCGGCCTTCGGCGGTTATTATTTTTGGTGCGGCTGTGCCCGCGGCCTATTTTTGGCACACGGAGGCGCCTCGCAAAGTCTCACGCCATTCCCGAGTCCGGCGGATTTGCCAGCCCCTCGCCAGCCCCACCCCCAAGGCTATAGCCCACCTGCTTTTTTGGCCTTTTTCCGCTGGACGACACTTGGCGAAAGCCTGCCTTCAGGGCGGTTATTTTTGCGCGGCCAGCCCGCGGCCTATTTTTGGCACACGGAGGCTTGGTCGCACAGTCTCGCGCTATTTGGCGCTGCCAGTCCGCGGATTTTGCTGAACGGCGCCAGCTCCCACTCCCCAAGGCTATAGCCCACCCGATTTCCATGTGGCCCTTTTTCCGCTGGACGACTTGGCGCCCGCCATTGAAATAAGTTATTTTGGTGCTGCTGCTGTGCCTGCGGCCTATTTTTGGTTCAACCCACTACACAGGAGGCCGCCAGAAGTCTCGCGCCATTCCGAGTCCAAGGGTGGATTTTTGGTTGGCCAGCCCCACCCCCGAGGCTGACATAGCCCACCTGCTTTTGTGGCCTTTTCCGCTGGATGAACTTGGCGCGCCCGGCCTTCGGGCGGTTATTTTTGGGCGCGGCTGTGCCCGCGGCCTATTTTTGGCACACGGAGGCGCTCGCAAAGTCTCGCCGGCCATTCCGAGTCCGCGGACGGCTGGGCCAGCCCCCACCCCCCAAGGCTATAGCCACCTGCTTTTGGGCCTTTTTCCGCTGGACGAACTTGGCGCCTGCCCGGCGGTTATTTTTGGCGCGGCTGTGCCCTGGGCCTATTTTTGGCACACGGAGGCCGCTCGCTCAAAGTCTCGCGCCATTCCGAGTCCGGGCGGAGTTGCTCTGGCCAGCCCCACCCCCAAGGCTATAGCCCACCTGCTTTTGTGGCCTTTTTCCGCTGGACGAACCATGGCGCCCGGCCGGCTTCTAATTTTTGATGGTGGCTGTGCCCGGGCCTATTTTTGGCACACGGAGGCGCTCTCAAAGTCTCGCGCCATTCCGAGTCCGCGGACGGTTGGCCAGCCCCACTTCTCAAGGCTATAGCCCACCCGCTTTTTGTGGCCTTTTTCCCGCTGGATTTAACTGGCGCCCCAGCCTTCGGGCGTGTATTTTTGGCGCCGCAGTGCCATGCGCCTATTTTTGGCACACGGAGGCCTCGCAAAGTCTCGCGCCATTCCGAGTCCGCCAAGGACGAAGTTGGCCAGCCCCATCCCCCAAGGCTATAGCCCACCCGGTTTTTGGGCCTTTTTCCGCTGGACGAACTTGGCGCCTGCATTCCTGGCGTGGCTTTTTTGGCGCGGCTGTGCCTGCCCGTAGCCTATTTTTGGCACACATTTGAGGCCTCTGTCAAAGTCTCGCGCCATTCCGAGTCCGCGGATTTAGTTGGCCAGCCCCACCCCCAAGGCTAACCCGCTTTTGTACTTTTTCCCCACCTGCTTTGGTGGCCTTTTTCCGCAGGATCTAACTTGGCGCCCGGCCTTCGGGCGGGTATTTTTGGGCTTGCTGTGCCAAGGCGCCTATTTTTGGCAACGACGGAGGCGCCTCGCAAAGTCTCACGTGGCGCGCCATTCCGAGTCTCAAGGCGCAGGACGGGCGTTGGCCAGCCCCACTCCCCCAAGGCTATAGCCCACCTGGCTTGTGGCCTTTTTCCGCTGGACGATCTTGGCGCCCGGCCTTCGGGCGGTATTTTTGGAAGGCGCTGTGTCCGCGGGCCTATTTTTGTTGCACACTGAGGGCTCCTCGCAAAGTCTCGCCTTGCCATTCCGAGTCCGGCGGATTTGTTGGCCAGCCCCCGACCCCAAGGCTATAGCCCACCTGCTTTTGTGGCCTTTTTCCGCTGGATGAACTTGGCGCGCCTCGCCTTCGGCTGGTATTTTTGGCTGCGCGCTGTGCCTGCATGCCTATTTTTGGCACACGGAGGCCCTCGCAAAGTCTCAAGCAGCCATTCCGAGTCCGGGCGGACGGTTGGCCAGCCCCACCCCCAAGGCTATAGCCCACCTGCTTTTTGGCCTTTTTCCGCTGGACGAACTTGGCGCCCTGCCTTCGGGCGTGTTATTTTTGGCGCAGCGGCCTATTTTTGCACATGTTGATGCGCCTATTTTTGGCATTCCGAGTCCGGGCGGAGGCCAGCCTCCCAAGTCTCTAGCCCACCCATTTTTCAGTCACGGACGACCTTGGCTGGACGGCCTTTTGGCCAGCCCCACCCCAAGGCTATAGCCCACCAAAGCGTTCAGTCTCATTTTTTTCCGCTGGACGAACTTGGCGCCCCTGCCCGGCCTTTCAAGGTATTATTTTTAGGCCGCGCTGTGCGCCTGCCGCCTATATTTTGGTACATGGAGAGGCCTCGCAAAGTCTCGCACCAATTCCGAGTCCGCGGATGATTTTGGCAAGCCCCTCCCCCTAAGGCTATAGCCCCACCCGCTTTTGGGCCTTTTTCCGCTGGACGAACTTGCGCCCGCCTTCGTGGGTTATTTTTGCTAAAGCGCTGTGCCTGCGGCCCATTTTTGGCACACGGACGCGCCCCGCAAAGTCTCGTGCCATTCCGAGTCCGGCGGACGAAGTCCTGCCAGCCCCAGCTCCCACCCCCAAGGCTATAGCCCACCCCATGCCAGGGCCTTTTTCCGCTGGACGAACTTGGCGCCCGGCTCGGGGTTATTTTTGCGCGCTGTGCCCACGGCCTATTTTTGGCACAATTTGAGGTCAGCTCGCAAAGTCTCGCGCCATTCCGAGTCCGGGCGGACGAAGTTGGCCAGCCCCACCCTCAAGGCTATAGCCCACCCGCAGGGCCTTTTCCGCTGGACGAACTTGGCGCCCGCCTTCGGCGAGTTATTTTTGGGCGGCTGTGCCTCGCGAGGCCTATTTTTGGCACACGGAGGCCGCTCGCAAAGTCTCGCGCCATTCCGAGTCGGGCGGATCGGTTGGCCAGCCCCCACCCCCAAGGCTATAGCCCACCCGCTTTTGTGGCCTTTTTCCGCTGATTCAACTTGGCGCCCCTGCCTTCGGGCAGTTATTTTTGGCGTGGAGAAGCCCGCATGGCCTATTTTTGGCACACGGAGGCTTGGCCTCGCAAAGTCTCGCCGCCATTCCGAGTCCGGGCGGATTTGCAAGTTGGCCAGCCCCACTCCCCAAGGCTATAGCCCACCTGCTTAGGCCCACCCGCAGGCCTTTTTCCGCTGGACGAACTTTGGCGCCCTGCCTCGGGCGGTTATTTTTGGGCGCGGCTGTGCCCGCGGGCCTATTTTTGGCACACGGAGGCCGCTTCGCAAAGTCTCGCTGCCATTCCGAGTCCGCGGACGGTTGGCCAGCCCCACCCCCAAGGCTATAGCTCACCCGCTTTTTGTGGCCATTTTTCCGCTGGACGAACTTGGCGCCTGCCTTTCGGGCAGTTATTTTTGGCGCGGCTGTGCCTGGGCCTATTTTTGGCACACTTGAGGCCGCCACAAAGTCTCGCGCCATTCCGAGTCCGGGCGGACGGTTGGCCAGCCCCACCCCCAAGGCTATAGCCCACCCGCTTTTTGGGCCATTTTTCCGCTGGACGAACTTGGCGCCCGGCCTTCGGGCGGTTATTTTTGGGCTGCTGTGCCTGGGCCTATTTTTGGCACACGGAGGCCCTCGCAAAGTCTCGCCCCATTCCGAGTCCGGCGGACGATTGGCTGGCCAGCCCCACCCCCAAGGCTATAGCCCAACCTGCTTTTTGGCGGCCTTTTTCCGCTGGACGAACTTGGCGCCCGCCTTCGGGCGGTTATTTTTGGGCGCGGCTGTGCCCGGGCCTATTTTTGGCACACGGAGGCCTCGCAAAGTCTCGCGCCATTCCGAGTCCGGGCGGACGGTTGGCCAGCCCCACTTCCCCAAGGCTATAGCCCACCTGCTTTCCGCATGGCCTTTTTCCGCTTGACGAACTTGGCGCCCGGCCTTCGGGCGGTTATTTTTGGGCGCGGCTGTGCCTGCTGGCCTATTTTTGGCACACGGAGGCCGCTCGCAAAGTCTCAGCCATTCCGAGTCCGCGGACGGTTGGAGCCAGCCCCAACCCCCAAGGCTATAGCCCACCCGCTTTTGTGGCATTTTTTCCGCTGGACGAACTTGCGCCCGCCTTCGTGGCGGTTATTTTTGGGCGCGGCTGTGCCCGCTGCCTATTTTTGGCACACGGAGGCCGCTCGCAAAGTCTCTCCGCCATTCCGAGTCCGGCGGACGGTTGGCCAGCCCCACCTCTCAAGGCTATAGCCCACCCATTTTGTGGCCTTTTTCCGCTGGACGAATCTTGGCGCCCGGCCTTCTAAGTTATTTTTGGCGCGGCTGTGCCTGGCCTATTTTTGGCACACGGAGGCCGCTCGTAAAGTCTCGCGCCATTCCGAGTCCGCGGACGAAGTTGGCCAGCCCCACCCCCCAAGGCTATAGCCCACCCGCTTCTGTGGCCTTTTTCCGATGGACGAATCTTGGCGCCTGGCCTTCGGGCGGTTATTTTTGGGCGCGGCTGTGCCTGGGCCTATTTTTGGCACACGGAGGCCGCTCGCAAAGTCTCGCGCCATTCCGAGTCCGCGGACGGTTGGCCAGCCCCACCCCCAAGGGGATAGCCCCCCCCGTTTTTTGTGGCCTTTTTCCGCTGGACGAACTTGCGCCCGCCTTCGGCAGTTATTTTTGGCGCGGCTGTGCCCCGTGGCCTATTTTTGGCACACGGAGGCCGCTCGCAAAGTCTCGCGCCATTCCGAGTCCGGCGGCGGGACGGTTGGCCAGCCCCACCCCCAAGGCTATAGCCCACCTGCTTTTGTGGCCTTTTTTCCGCTGACGAACTTGGCGCCCGCCTTCGGCGGTTATTTTTGGGCGCGGCTGTGCCCAAGGCCTATTTTTGGCACACTGGAGGCCGCTCGCAGTCTCGCGCCATTCCGAGTCCGGCGGATTTGTTGCCAGCCCCACCCCCAAGGCTATAGCCCACCCGCTTTTGGGCCTTTTTCCGCTGGACGAACTTGGCGCCCTGCCTTCGGGCGGTTATTTTTGGCGCGGCTGTGCCCGGGCCTATTTTTGCACACGGAGGTCCTCAAAGTCTCGCGCCATTCCGAGTCCGCGGACGAAGTTGGCCAGCCCCACCCCCAAGGCTATAGCCCACCTGCTTTGTGGCCTTTTTCCGCTGGACGAACTTGGCGCCCCGGCCTCGGGCGGTTATTTTTGGGCGCGGCTGTGCCCGGGACCTATTTTTTATACACGGAGGCCCTCGCAAAGTCTCGCGCCATTCCGAGTCCGGCGGATGAAGTTGGCCAGCCCCCCCCCCCAAGGCTATAGCCCACCCGGTTTTGTGGCCTTTTTCCGCTGGACTTAACTTGGCGCCCGCCCTTCGGGCGGTTATTTTTGGGCGTGGCTGTGCCCGCGGCCTATTTTTGGCACACACGGAGGCCGCTCGCAAAGTCTCGCGCCATTCCGAGTCCGCGGACGGTTGGCCAGCCCCACCCCCTAAGGCTATAGCCCACCCTAATTTGTGGCCTTTTTCCGCTGGACGAATCTTGCGCCCTGCCTCGGGCTGGTTATTTTTGGGCGCGGCTGTGTCCGTGGCCTATTTTTGGCACACGGAGGCCGCCGCTTAAAGTCTCGCGCCATTCCGAGTCCGGCGGATTTAAGTTGGCCAGCCCCACTTCCCAAGGCTATAGCCCACCCGCCAGGCCTTTTTCCGCTGGACGAACTTGGCGCCCGGCCTTCGGGCGGTTATTTTTTAAGCTGCTGTCTGTCCAGGCTTATTTTTGGCACACGGAGGCCGCCCTCGCAAAGTCTCGCGCCATTCCGAGTCCGGCGGAGGACCTAGGCCAGCCCCACCCCCCAAGGCTATAGCCCGCCGGTTGTTGTGGCGTTTTTCCGCTGGACGGAGTTGGCGCCTGGCCTTCGGGTGTTATTTTTGGGCGCGGCTGTGCCTGGGCCTATTTTTGGCACACTGAGGCCCTCGCAAAGTCTCGCGGCCATTCCGAGTCCGCGGACGGTTGGCCAGCCCCACTCCCCAAGGCTATAGCCCACCCGCTTTGTGGCCATTTTTTCCGCTGGACGACCTTGGCGCCTGGGCCTTCGCTAAGGCGTTATTTTGGGCGCGGCTGTGCCCATGCCTATTTTTGGCACACGGCGGCCCTCTCGCAAAGTCTCGCCCCATTCCGAGTCCGGCGGACGGTTGGCCAGCCCCACCCTCAAGGCTATAGCCCACCCGCTTTTGTGGCCATTTTTCCGCTTGGACGAACTTGGCGCCCGGCCTTCGGGGGTTATTTTTGGCGCGGCTGTGCCCGCGGCCTATTTTTGGCACATGGAGGCCGCCTGAAAGTCTCGCGCCATTCCAGTCCGGCGGACGGTTGGCCAGCCCCACCCCCAAGGCTATAGCCCACCCGCTTTTGGGCTTTTTTCCGCTGGACGCAACTTGGCGCCCGGCCTTCGGGTGTTATTTTTCGGCGCGGCTGTGCCCGCGGCCTATTTTTGGCACACGGAGGGCCCTCGCAAAGTCTCGCGCCTTTCCGAGTCCGGCGGACGAAGTGGGCCAGCCCCACCCCCCAAGGCTATAGCCCACCCGTTTTTGTGGCCTTTTTCCGCTGGACGAACTTGGCGCCCCGGCCTTCGGGAGGTTATTTTTGGGTGAAGGCTGTGCCCGCGGCCTATTTTTGGCACACGGAAGCCCCTCGCAAAGTATCGCGCCATTCCGAGTCCGGCGGACGAAGGTGGCCAGCCCCACCCCCAAGGCTATAGCCCACCCGTTTTTGTGGCCTTTTTCCGCTGGATTTAACGCTGGGCGCCCGCCTTCGGCGGTTATTTTGGCGCTGCTGTGCTCATGGGCCTATTTTTGCATGCCACGGAGGCGCCTCGCAAAGTCTCGCCCCTTTCCGAGTCCGCGGACGGTTGGCCAGCCCCCCCCCAAGGCTATAGCCCACCCGCTTTTTCAGGCATTTTTCCGCTGGACAAACTTGACGCCCCGGCCTTCGGGCGGGTATTTTTGGGCGCGGCTGTGCCCGCGGCCTATTTTTGGTACACAGATGCCCCTCGCAAAGTCTCGCCCCATTCCGAGTCCGGCGGACGAATTTGGCCAGCCCCTCCCCCGAAGGCTATAGCCCACCCCTTTTTGGGCCATTTTTCCGCTGGACGAACTTGGCGCCCCGGCCTTCGGGGGGTTATTTTTGGGAGCAACAGCTCGCGGGCCTATTTTTGGCACACGGAGGCCTCTGCAAAGTCTCGCGCCATTCCGAGTCCCGCGGACGGTTGGCCAGCCCCACCCCCCAAGGCTATAGCCCACCTGCTTTTGTGGCCTTTTTCCGCTGGACGAACTTGGCGCCCTGCCTTCGGGCGGTTATTTTTGGCGCGGCTGTGCCCAAGGCCTATTTTTGGCACACGGAGGCGCTCGCAAAGTCTCGCGCCATTCCGAGTCCGCGGACGGTTGGCCAGCCCCACCCCCAAGGCTATAGCCCACCTGCTTGCAGGGCCTTTTTCCGCTGGGACGATCTTGCGCCCGCCTTCGGGCGGGTATTTTTTGCCAAGGGCTGTGCCAGCGCTGCCTATTTTTGGCACACGGAGGCCGCCGCAAAAGTCTCGCGCGCCATTCCGAGTCCGGGCGGACGGTTGGCCAGCCTCACCCCCAAGGCTATAGCCTCCACCCGCTTTTGTGGCCTTTTTCCGCTGACGAACTTGCGCCCGGCCTCAAGGTTATTTTTGGGGCGGCTGTGCTCGGGCCTATTTTTGCACACACGGAGGCGCCGCAAAGTCTCGCCATTCCGAGTCCGGTGGACGGTTGGCCAGCCCCACTCCCCAAGGCTATAGCCCACCTGCTTTTGTGGCCTTTTTCCGCTGGACGAACTTGGCGCCTGGCCTTCGGCTGGTATTTTTTTAACGCGCTGTGCTCGGGCCTATTTTTGGCACACGGAGGCGCCTCGCAGTCTCCTACCACCATTCCGAGTCCGGCGGACGGTTGGCCAGCCCCTCTCCAAGGCTATAGCCCACCTGCTTTTGTAGGCCTTTTTCCGCTGGACGAACTTCTGGAGGCGCCTGCTCTTCGGGCGGGTTATTTTTGGGCGCTCAAGGGCTGCAGCCTGGGCCTATTTTTGGCACACGGAGGTGCAGCTCGCAAAGTCTCGCGCCATTCCGAGTCCGCGGACGGTTGGCCAGCCCCACTCCTGCGCCAATAGCCCACCTGCTTTTGTGGCCTTTTTTCCGCTGGACGAACTTGGCGCCCGGCCTTCGGGCGGGCCATTTTGGGCGCGGTTGTGCCCGCTGGCCTATTTTTGGCACACGGAGGCCGCCCTCGCAAAGTCTCGCGCCATTCCGAGTCCGGGCGGACGGTTGGCCAGCCCCACCCCCCAAGGCTATAGCCCAACCGTTTTTGGGCCTTTTTCCGCTGGACGGTCTTGACTTGCCGCCTTCGCCCGGGGTTATTTTTGGGCGCGGCTGTGCCCGTAGCCTATTTTTGGCACACGGAGGGCCTCTCACAAAGTCTCGCGCCATTCCGAGTCCGGGCGATTTGCTGGCCAGCCCCACCCCCCAAGGCTATAGCCCACCCGCTTTTGTGGCCTTTTTCCGCTGGACGAATCTTGGCGCCCGGCCTTCGGGCGGTTATTTTTGGGCGCTGTGCCGCGCCTATTTTTGGTACACGGAGGCCGCCTCGCAAAGTCTCGCACCATTCCGAGTCCGGCGGACGAAGTTGGCCAGCCCCACCCCCAAGGCTATAGCCCACCCGCTTTTGGGCCTTTTTCCGCTGGACGACCCCTTGGCGCCCTGCCTTCGGGCGGTTATTTTTTTGGGCGCGGCTTGCCCGGGGCCTATTTTTGCACACGGAGGCGCTCGCAAAGTCTCGCGCTCATTCCGAGTCCGGGCGGACGAAGTTGGCCAGCCCCACCCCCAAGGCTATAGCCCACCCGTTTTGTGGCCTTTTTCCGCTGGACGAACTTGGCGCCATGCCTTCGGGGGCGTTATTTTTGCGCGGCTGTGCCCGCGGCCTATTTTTGCACACGGAGGCCGCCCGCAGTCTCGCCATTCCGAGTCCGGGCGGACGGCTGGCCAGCTCCCACTTCCCAAGGCTATAGCCCACCCGCTTGTGGCCTTTTTCCGCTGGACGAATCTTGGCGCCCGGCCTCGGCGTTATTTTTGGCGCGCTGTGCTCGCGGCTATTTTTGGCACACGGAGGCGCTCTCTGCAGTCTCGCGCCATTCCGAAGTCCGCGGACGAAGTTGGCCAGCCCCACTTCCCAAGGCTATAGCCCACCTGCTTTTGGCCATTTTTCCGCTATTGACGAACTTGGGCGCCTGCGGCCTCCGGCGGTTATTTTTGGGTGCGGCTGTGCCCGCGCCTATTTTTGGCACACGGAGGCCGCTCGCAAAGTCTCGCCCCATTCCGAAGTCCGCGGACGAAGTTGGCCAGCCTCCCACCCCCAAGGCTATAGCCCACCCGCTTTTGTGGCCATTTTTCCGCTGACGAATCTTGGCGCCCCCGCCTTCTGGCTGTGTAGATTTTTGGGCGCGGCTGTGCCTGCGCCTATTTTGGCACACGATGTTGAGGCCGCCTCAAGGTCTCGCCATTCCGAGTCCGGTGGACGGGTTGGGTGGCCAGCCCCACTTCCCCAAGGCTATAGCCCACCCGCTTTTGGGCATTTTTCCGCTGGACGCAACTTGGCGCCTCGCCTTCGGGCGAGTTATTTTTGCGCGGCTGTGCCCAGGGCCTATTTTTGGTATGCGGAGGCCGCCGCAAGTCTCGCACATTCCGAGTCCGTGGACGGCGGGCCAGCCCCTTCCCCAAGGCTATAGCCCACCCGCTTTTTGGGCCTTTTTCGCTGGACGAACTTGGCGCCCGGGCCTTCGGGCAGTTATTTTTTTGCGCGGCTTTGTCCTGCCTATTTTTGGCACGCGGAGGCCCTTCTCAAAGTCTCGCCTCATTCCGAGTCCGCGGATTTA
Source organism: Citrus sp. QX-2021 (assembly GCA_030444885.1). Classification (NCBI taxonomy): domain Eukaryota; kingdom Viridiplantae; phylum Streptophyta; class Magnoliopsida; order Sapindales; family Rutaceae; genus Citrus; species Citrus sp. QX-2021. Next base: position 100,002 of record JAUJEF010000117.1, read on the forward strand.
AGTTGGCCAGCCACTCCCCAAGGCTATAGCCCACCCGCTGCCATTTTTCCGCTGGACGGTTGGCTTGACCTTCGAGGGTTTATTTTTGGGTACGGCTGTGCCTGCGGCCTATTTTTGGTATGCGGAGGCCGCTCGCACAGTCTCGCCCCATTCCGAGTCCGGCGGTCGAAGTTGGCCAGCCCCTCCCCCCAAGGCTATAGCTCACCCGTTTTTTGGACATTTTTCCGCTAGGGGGTTTGGGCGTGCCGACCTTCGGTGGGTTTTTTTTGGGCGCGGCTGTGTCTGCGGCCTATTTTTGGCACGCGGAAGCCGCTCGCAAAGTCTCGCCCCATTCCGAGTCCGGCGGAGGAAGTGGGCCAGCCCCTCCCCCCAAGGCTATAGCCCACCCGTTTTTTGGCCATTTTTCCGCTGGACGAACTTGGCGCCCCGGCCTTCGGACGGTTATTTTTGGGCGCGGCTGTGCTTGCGGCCTATTTTTGGCACACGGAGGCCGTTCACAAAGTCTCGCCCCATTCCGAGTCCGGCGGACGAAGTGGGCCAGCCCCTCCCCCCAAGGCTGTAGCCCACCCGTTTTTTGGCCATTTTTCCGCTGGGCGAACTTGGCGCCCCGGCCTTCGGGCAGTTATTTTTTTGCGCGGCCTTGTCTGTGGCCTATTTTTGGCTCGCGGAGGCCGCTCTCAAATTCTCGCCCCATTCCATGTCCGGCGGACGAAGTTGGCCAGCCCCTCCCCCCAACGCTATAGCCCACCCGTTTTTTGGCCATTTTTCCGCTAGGGGGTTTGGGCGCGCCGGCCTTCGGGAGGTTATTTTTGGGCACGGCTGTGCCTGTGGCCTATTTGTGGCACGCGGAGGCTGCTCGCAAAGTCTCGCCTCATTCTGAGTCCGGCGGACGAAGTTGCCCAGCCCCTCCCCCCAAGGCTATAGCCCACCCGTTTTTTGGCCATTTGTCCGCTGGACGAACTTGGCGCCCCGGCCATCGGGCGGTTAGTTTTGGGCGCGGCTGTTCCCATGGCTTATTTTTTGCACGCGGTGGCCACTCGCAAAGTCTCGCCCCATTCCGAGTCCGGCGGACGAAGTTGGCCAGCTCCTCCCCCCAAGGCTATAGCCCACCCGTTTTTTGGCCATTTTTCCAGTGGACGAACTTGGCGCCCCGGCCATCGGGCAGTTATTTTTTTGCGCGGCTTTGTCCGTGGACTATTTTTGGCACGCGGAGGCCGCTCTCAAATTCTCGCCCCATTCCGTGTCCGGCGGACGAAGTTGGCCAGCTCCTCCCCCCAAGGCTATAGCCCACCCGTTTTTTGGCCATTTTTCCACTGGACGAACTTGGCGCCCCAGCCATCGGGCGGCTAGTTTTGGGCGCGGCTGTTCCCGTGGCCTATTTTTTGCACGCGGAGGCCGCTCGCAAAGCCTCGCCCCATTCCGAGTCCGGCGGACGAAGTTGGTCAGCCCCTCCCCCCAAGGCTATAGCCCACCCGTTTTTTGGCCATTTTTCTGCTGGACGAAGTTGGCGCCCCGGCCTTCGGGCGGTTATTTTTGGGCCCGGCTGTGCCTGCGGCCTATTTTTGGTACGCGGAGGCCGTTCGCAAAGTCTCGCCCCATTCCGAGTCCGGCGGACGAAGTGGGCCAGCCCCTCCCCCCAAGGCTATAGCCCACCCGTTTTTTGGCCATTTTTCCGCTGGACGAACTTGGCGCCCCGGCCTTCGGGCAGTTATTTTTTTGCGCGGCTTTGTCCGTGGCCTATTTTTGGCACGCGGAGGCCGCTCTCAAATTCTCGCCCCATTCCGTGTCCGGCGGACGAAGTTGGCCAGCCCCTCCCCCCAAGGCTATAGCCCACCCGCTTTTTGGCCATTTTTCCACTGGATGATCGCTAAGCCCCAGAACATCGGGCGGCTAGTTTTGCGCGCTTTGTTCCTGCGGGCTGTCCTATTTTTTGCACGCGGAGGCCGCTCGCAAAGTCTCGCCCCATTCCGAGTCCGGCGGACGAAGTGGGCCAGCCCCTCCCCCCAAGGCTATAGCCCACCCGTTTTTTGGCCATTTTTCCGCTGGGGGGGTTGGGCGCGCTGACCTTCGGTGGGTTATTTTTGGGTACGGCTGTGCCCGCGGCCTATTTTTGGTACGCGGAGGCCGCTCGCAAAGTCTCGCCCCATTCCGAGTCCGGCGGACGAAGTGGGCCAGCCCCTCCCCCCAAGGCTATAGCCCACCCGTTTTTTGGCCATTTTTGCGCCGGTGGGCTTGGCCGCGGCCTATTTTTGGCACGCGGTGGCCGCACGCAATGTCTCGCCGCATTCCAAGTCCGGCGGACGAAGTGGGCCAGCCCCTCCCCCCAAGGCTATAGCCCACCCGTTTTTTGGCCATTTTTCCGCTGGACGAACTTGGCGCCCCGGCCTTCGGGCAGTCATTTTTTGGCCCGGCTGTGCCCGCGGCCTATTTTTGGCACGCTGAGGCCGCTCGGAAAGTCTCGTCCCATTCCGAGTCCGGCGGACGAAGTTGGCCAGCCCCTCACCCAAGGGTATAGCCCACCCATTTTTTGGCCATTTTTCCGCTGGACGAACTTGGCGCCCCGGCCTTCGGGTGGTTTTTTTTTGGGCGCGGCTCTTCCCGCGGCCTATTTTTGGGACACGGAGGCCGCTCGTAAAGTCTCGCCCCATTCCGAGTCCGGCGGACGAAGTTGGCCAGCCCCTCCCCCCAAGGCTATAGCCCACCCGTTTTTTGGCCATTTTTCCGCAGGGAGGTTTGGGCGCGCCGACCTTCGGGCGGTTATTTTTGGACGTGGCTGTGCCTGCGGCCTATTTTTGGCACGCGGAGGCCGCTCGCAAAGTCTCGCCCCAATCCGACTCCGGCGGACGAAGTTGGCCAGCCCCTCCCCCCAAGGCTATAGCCCACCCGTTTTTTGGCCATTCTTCCGCTGGGGGGTTTGGGCGAGACAACCTTCGTGGGGTTATTTTTGGGTGTGGCTGTGCCCGCGGCCTATTTTTGGCACGCGGAGGCCACTCGCAAAGTCTCGCCCCATTCCGAGCCCGGCGGACGAAGTTGGATAGCCCCTCCCCCCAAGGCTATAGCCCACCCGTTTTTTGTCCATTTTTCCGCGGGGGGGTTTGGGCGCGCCGACGTTCGGGCAGTTATTTTTGGGCGAGGCTGTACCCGTGGCCTATTTTTTGCACGCCGAGGCCGCTCGGAAAGTCTCGCCCTATTCCGAGTCCGGCGGACGAAGTTGGCCAGCCCCTCCCCCCAAGGGTATAGCCCACCCGTTTTTTGGCCATTTTTCCGCTGGACGAACTTGGCCCCCGGCCTTCGGGCGGTTATTTTTGGGCGCGGCTGTGCCCGCGGCCTATTTTTGGCACCCGGAGGCCGCTCGGAAAGTCTCGCCCCATTCCGAGTCCGGCGGACGAAGTTGGCCAGCCCCTCCCCCCAAGGCTATAGCCCACCCGTTTTTTGGCCATTTTTCCGCTGGACGAACTTGGCCCCCGGCCTTCGGGCGGTTATTTTTGGGCGCGGCTGTTCCCGCGACCTATTTTTGGCACCCGGAGGCCGCTCGGAATGTCTCGCCCCATTCCGAGTCCGGCGGACGAAGTTGGCCAGCCCCTCCCCCCAAGGCTATAGCCCACCCGTTTTTTGGCCATTTTTCCGCTGGGGGGTTTGGGCGAGCCGACCTTCGGGCGGTTATTTTTGGGCGCGGCTGTGCCCGCGGCCTATTTTTGGTACGCGGAGGCCGCTCGCAAAGTCTCGCCCCATTCCGAGTCCGGCGGACGAAGTTGGCCAGCCCCTCCCCCCAAGGCTATAGCCAACCCGTTTTTTGGCCATTTTTCCGCTGGACGAACTTGGCGCCCCGGCCTTCGGGCGGTTATTTTTGGTCGCGACTGTGCCCGAGGCTAATTTTTGGCATGCGGAGGCCGCTCGCCAAGTGTCGCCCCATTCCGAGTCCGGCGGACGAAGTTGGCCAGCCCCTCCCCCCAAGGCTATAGCCCACCCATTTTTTGGCCATTTTTCCGCATGGGGGTTTGGGCGCGCCGACCTTCGGGCGGTTATTTTTTGGCGTGGCTGTGCCCGTGGCTTATTTTTGGCACACGGAGGCTGCTCGCAAAGTCTCGCCCCAATCCGAGTCCGGCGGACGAAGTTGGCCAGCCCCTCCCCCCAAGGCTATAGCCCACCCGTTTTTTGGCCATTTTTCCGCTGGACGAACTTGGTCCCGGCCTTCGGGCGGTTATTTTTGGGCGCGGCTGTGCCCGCGGCCTATTTTTGGCATGCGGAGGCCGCTCGCAAAGTCTCGACCCATTCCGAGCCCTGCAGACGAAGTTTGCCAGGCCCTCCCCCCAAGGCTATAGCCCACCCGTTTTTTGGCCATTTTTCCGCGGGGGGGTTTGGGCGCGCCGACGCTCGGGTGTTTATTTTTGGGTTAGGCTGTACCCGTGGCCTATTTTTTGCACGCCGAGGCCGCTCGGAAAGTCTCGCCCCATTCCGAGTCCGGCGGATGAAGTTGGCCAGCCCCTCCTCCCAAGGGTATAGCCCACCCGTTTTTTGGCCATTTTTCCGCTGGACGAACTTGGCGCCCCGGCCTTCGGGCGGTTATTTTTGGGCGCGGCTGTGCTCGCGGCCAATTTTTGGTACATGGAGGCGCCTCGCAAAGTCTCGCGCCATTTCGAGTCCGGCGGACGAAGTTGGCCAGCCCCACCCCCCAAGGCTAAAGCTCACCCGTTTTTGTGGACTTTTTCCGCTGGACGAACTTGGCGCCGCAGCCTTCGGGCGGGTATTTTTGGGCGCGGCTGTGCTCGCGGCCAATTTTTAGCACACGAAGGCGCCTCGCAAACTCCCCCGCCATTCCGAGTCCGGCGGACGAATTTGGCCAGCCCCTCCCCCCAAGGCTATAGCCCACCCGTTTTTTGGCCATTTTTCCGCTGGACGAACTTGGCGCCCCGGCCTTCGGGCGGTTATTTTTGGGCGCGGCTGTGCCCGTGGCCTATTTTTGGTACGCGGAGGCCGCTCGCAAAGTCTCGCCCCTTTCCGAGTCTGGCGGACGAAGTGGGCCAGCCCCTCCCCCCAAGGCTATAGCCCACCGTTTTTTGGCCATTTTTCCGCTGGACGAACTTGGCGCCCCGGCCTTCGGGCGGTTATTTTTGGGCGCGGCTGTGCTCGCGGCCAATTTTTGGTACACGGAGGCACCTCGCAAAGTCTCGCACCATTTCGAGTCCGGCGGACGAAGTTGGCCAGCCCCACCCCCCAAGGCTAAAGCTCACCCGTTTTTGTGGACTTTTTCCGCTGGACGAACTTGGCGCCGCAGCCTTCGGGCGGGTATTTTTGGGCGCGGCTGTGCTCGCGGCCAATTTTTAGCACACGAAGGCGCCTCGCAAACTCCCCCGCCATTCCGAGTCCGGCGGACGAATTTGGCCAGCCCCTCCCCCCAAGGCTATAGCCCACCCGTTTTTTGGCCATTTTTCCGCTGCGGGGTTTGGGGGCGCCGACCTTCGGGCGGTTATTTTTGGGCGCGGCTGTGCCTGTGGCCTATTTTTGGTACGCGGAGGCCGCTCGTAAAGTCTCGCCCCATTCCGAGTCCGGCGGACGAAGTTGGCCAGCCCCTCCCCCCAAGGCTATAGCCAACCCGTTTTTTGGCCATTTTTCCGCTGGACGAACTTGGCGCCCCAGCCTTCGGGCGGTTATTTTTGGGCGCGACTGTGCCCGCGGCTAATTTTTGGCACGCGGAGGCCGCTCGCAAAGTCTCGCCCCATTCCGAGTCCGGCGGACGAAGTTGGCCAGCCCCTCCCCCCAAGGCTATAGCCCACCCATTTTTTGGCCATTTTTCCGCATGGGGGTTTGGTCGCGCCGACCTTCGGGCGGTTATTTTTTGGCGTGGCTGTGCCCGCGGCCTATTTTTGGCACACGGAGGCTGCTCGCAAAGTCAAGAACCAATCCGAGTCCGGCGGACGAAGTTGGCCAGCCCCTCCCCCCAAGGCTATAGCCCACCCGTTTTTTGGCCATTTTTCCGCTGGACGAACTTGGTCCCGGCCTTCGGGCGGTTATTTTTGGGCGCGGCTGTGCCCGCGGACTATTTTTAGCACGCGGAGGCCGGTCGCAAAGTCTCGCCCCATTCCGAGCCCGGCGGACGAAGTTGGCCAGCCCCTCCCCCCAAGGCTATAGCCCACCCGTTTTTTGGCCATTTTTCCGCGGGGGGGTTTGGGCGCGCCGACGTTCGGGCATTTATTTTTGGGCTAGGCTGTACCCATGGCCTATTTTTTGTACGCCGAGGCCGCTCGGAAAGTCTCGCCCCATTCCGAGTCCGGCGGACGAAGTTGGCCAGCCCCTCCCCCCAAGGGTATAGCCCACCCGTTTTTTGGCCATTTTTCCGCTGGACGAACTTGGCACCCGGCCTTCGGGCGGTTATTTTTGGGCGCGGCTGTGCCCGCGGCCTATTTTTGGCACCCGGAGGCCGCTCGCAAAGTCTCGCCCCATTCCGAGTCCGGCGGACGAAGTAGGCCAGCCCCTCCCCCCAAGGCTATAGCCCACCCGTTTTTTGGCCATTTTTCCGCTGCGGGGTTTGGGCGCGCACGACCTTCGGGCGGTTATTTTTGGGCGCAGCTGTGCCCGTGGCCTAGTTTTGGTACGCGAAGGCCGCTCGCAAAGTCTCGCCCCTTTCCGAGTCCGGCGGACGAAGTTGGCCAGTCCCTCCCCCCAAGGCTATAGCCCACCCGTTTTTTGGCCATTTTTCCGCTGGACGAACTTGGCGCCCCGGCCTTCGGGCGGTTATTTTTGGGCGCGGCTGTGCTCGCGGCCAATTTTTGGCAAACGGAGGCGCCTCGCAAAGTCTCGCGCCATTCCGAGTCCGGCGGACGAAGTGGGCCAGCCCCACCCCCCAAGGCTAAAGCTCACCCATTTTTGTGGACTTTTTCCGCTGGACGAACTTGGCGCCGCAGCCTTCGGGCGGGTATTTTTGGGCGCGGCTGTGATCGCGGCCTATTTTTGGCACACGGAGGCGCCTCGCAAACTCCCCCGCCATTCCGAGTCCGGCGGACGAAGTTGGCCAGCCCCTCCCCCCAAGGCTATAGCCCACCAGTTTTTTGGCCATTTTTCCGCTGCGGGGTTTGGGCGCGCCGACCTTCGGGCGGTTATTTTTGGGCGCGGCTGTGCCTGTGGCCTATTTTTGGTACGCGGAGGCCGCTCGCAAAGTCTCGCCCCATTCCGAGTCCGGCGGACGAAGTTGGCCAGCCCCTCCCCCCAAGGCTATAGCCAACCCGTTTTTTGGCCATTTTTCCGCTGGACGAACTTGGCGCCCCGGCCTTCGGGCGGTTATTTCTGGGCGCGACTGTGCCCGCGGCTAATTTTTGGCACGCGGAGGCCGCTCGCAAAGTCTCGCCCCATTCCGAGTCCGGCGGACGAAGTTGGCCAGCCCCTCCCCCCAAGGCTATAGCCCACCCATTTTTTGGCCATTTTTCCGCATGGGGGTTTGGGCGCGCCGACCTTCGGGCGGTTATTTTTTGGCGTTGCTGTGCCCGCAGCCTATTTTTAGCACACGGAGGCTGCTCGCAAAGTCAAGAACCAATCCGAGTCCGGCGGACGAAGTTGGCCAGCCCCTCCCCCCAAGGCTATAGCCCACCCGTTTTTTGGCCATTTCTCCGCTGGACGAACGTGGTCCCGGCCTTCGGGCGGTTATTTTTGGGCGCGGCTGTGCCCGCGGCCTATTTTTGCCACGTGGAGGCCATTCGTAAAGTCTCGCCCCATTCCGAGCCCGGCGGACGAAGTTGGCCAGCCCCTCCCCCCAAGGCTATAGCCCACCCGTTTTTTGGCCATTTTTCCGCGGGGGGGTTTGGGCGCGCCGACGTTCGGGCGTTTATTTTTGGGCTAGGCTGTACCCATGGCCTATTTTTTGTACGCCGAGGCCATTCGGAAAGTCTCGCCCCATTCCGAGTCCGGCGGACGAAGTTGGCCAGCCCCTCCCCCCAAGGGTATAGCCCACCCATTTTTTGGCCATTTTTCCGCTGGACGAACTTGGCACCCGGCCTTCGGGCGGTTATTTTTGGGCGCGGCTGTGCCCACGGCCTATTTTTGGCACCCGGAGGCCGCTCGCAAAGTCTCGCCCCATTCCGAGTCCGGCGGACGAAGTAGGCCAGCCCTTCCCCCCAAGGCTATAGCCCACCCGTTTTTTGGCCATTTTTCCGCTGCGGGGTTTGGGCGCGCACGACCTTCGGGCGGTTATTTTTGGGCGCAGCTGTGCCCGTGGCCTATTTTTGGCACACGGAGGCGCCTCGCAAAGTCTCGCGCCATTCCGAGTCCGGCGGACGAAGTTGGCCAGCCCCACCCCCCAAGGCTAAAGCTCACCCGTTTTTGTGGACTTTTTCCGCTGGACGAACTTGGCGCCGCAGCCTTCGGGCGGGTATTTTTGCGCGCGGCTGTGTTCGCGGCCAATTTTTGGCACACGGAGGCACCTCGCAAACTCCCCCGCCATTCCGAGTCCGGCGGACGAAGTTGGCCAGCACCACCCCCCAAGGCTATAGCCCACCCGTTTTTGTGGCCTTTTTCCGCTGGACGAACTTGGCGCTGCAGCCTTCGGGCCGGTATTTTTGGGCGCGGCTGTGCCCGCGGCCTATTTTTAGCACACGGAGGCGCCTCGCAAAGTCTCGCCCCATTCCGAGTCCGGCGGACGAAGTTGGCCAGCCCCACTCCCCAAGGCTATAGCCCACACGTTTTTGTGGCCTTTTTCCGCTGGACGAACTTGGCGCCCCGGCCTTCGGGCGGTTATTTTTGGTCACAGCTGTGCCCAGGGCCTATTTTTACTAAACGGAGGCCGCTTACAAAGTCTCGCGCCATTCCGAGTCCGGTGGGAGAAGTTGGCCAGCCCCACCCCCCAAGGCTATAGCCCACCCGTTTTTGTGGCCTTTTTCCGCTGGACGAACTTGGCGCCCCAGCCTTCGGGCGGTTATTTTTGGGAGCGGCTGTGACCGGGGCCTATTTTTGGCACACGGAGGCCGCTCGCGAAGTCTCGCGCCCTTCCGAGTCCGGCGGACGAAGTTGGCCAGCCCCACCCCCAAAGGCTAAAGCCCACCCGTTTTTGTGGACTTTTTCTGCTGGACGAACTTGGCGCCGCAGCCTTCGGGTGGGTATTTTTGGGTACGGCTGTGCTCGCGGCCAATTTTTGGCACATGGAGGCGCCTCGCAAACTCTCGTGCCATTCCGAGTCCGGCGGACGAAGTTGGCCAGCCCCACCCCCCAAGGCTATAGCCCACCCGTTTTTGTGGACTTTTTCCGCTGGACGAACTTGGTGCCGCGGCCTTCGGCCAGGTATTTTTTGGTGTGGCTTTGCCCGCGGCCTATTTTTAGCACACGGAGGCGCCTCGCAAAGTCTCACGCCATTCCGAGTCCGGCGGACGAAGTCGGCCAGCCCCACTCCCCAAGGCTATAGCCCACTCGTTTTTGTGGCCTTTTTCCGCTGGACGAACTTGGCACCCCGGCCTTCGGGCGGTTATTTTTGGTCACGGCTGTGCCCGGGGCCTATTTTTGGCACACGGAGGCCGCTTACAAAGTCTCGCGCCATTCCGAGTCCGGCGGACGAAGTTGGCCAGCCACACCCCCCAAGGCTATAGCCCACCCGTTTTTGTGGCCTTTTTCCGCTGGACGAACTTGGCGCCCCGGCCTTCGGGCGGTTATTTTTGGGCGCGGCTGCGCCCGCGGCCTATTTTTGGCACACGGAGGCTCCTCGCAAAGTCTCGCGCCATTCCGAGTCCGGCGGACGAAGATGGCCGGCCCCACCCCCCAAGGCTATAGCCCACCCGTTTTTGTGGACTTTTTCCGCTGGACGAACTTGGCGCCGCCGCCTTCGGGCGGGTATTTTTGGGCGCGGCTGTGCCCGCGGCCTATTTTTGGCACACGGAGGCGCCTCACAAACGCTCGCACCATTCCGAGTCCGGCGGACGAAGTCGGCCAGCCCCACCCCCCAAGGCTATAGCCCACCCGTTTTTGCGGCCTTTTTCCGCTGGACGAACTTGGCGCCGCGGCCTTCGGCCAGGTATTTTTGGGTGCGGCTTTGCCCGCGGCCTATTTTTGGCACACGGAGGCGCCTCGCAAAGTCTCACGCCATTCCGAGTCCGGCGGACGAAGTGGGCCAGCCCCACCCCCCAAGACTATAGCCCACCCGTTTTTGTGGACTTTTACCGCTGGACGAACTTGGCGCCGCGGCCTTCGGGGGGGTATTTTTGGGCGCGGCTGTGCCCGGGGCATATTTTTGGCACACGGAGACCGCTCGCAAAGTCTCGCGCCATTCCGAGTCCGGCAGACGAAGTTGGCCAGCCCCTCTCCCCAAGGCTATAGCCCACCCGTTTTTGTGGCCTTTTTCCGCTGGACGAACTTGGCGCCCCGGTCTTCGGGCGGGTATTTTTGGGCGCGGCTGTGCCCGCGGCCTATTTTTGGTACACGGAGGCTCCTCGCAAAGTCTCACCCCATTCCGAGTCCGGCGGACGAAGTTGGCCAGCCCCTCTCCCCAAGGCTATAGCCCACCCGTTTTTGTGGCCTTTTTCAGCTGGACGATCTTGGTGCCCCGGCCTTCGTGCGGTTATTTTTGGGCGCGGCTGTGCCCGGGGCATATTTTTGGAACACGGAGACCGCTCGCAAAGTCTTGCGCCATTCCGAGTCCGGCGGACGAAGTTGGCCAGCCCCACCCCCCACGGCTATAGCCCACCCGTTTTTGTGGCCTTTTTCCGCTGGACGAACTTGGCGCCCCGGCAATCGGGCGGTTATTTTTGGCCGCGGCTGTGCCCGGGGTCTATTTTTGGCACACGGAGGCCGTTCGCAAAGTCTCGCGCCATTCCGAGTCCGGCGGACGAAGATGGCCGGCCCCACCCCCCAAGGCTATACCCCACCCGTTTTTGTGGCCTTTTTCCACTGGACGAACTTGGCGCCGCGGCCTTCGGGCGGGTATTTTTGGGCGCGGCTGCGCCCGCGGCCTATTTTTGGCACACGGAGGCTCCTCGCAAAGTCTCGCGCCATTCCGAGTCCGGCGGACGAAGATGGCCGGCCCCACCCCCCAAGGCTATAACCTACCCGTTTTTGTGGCCTTTTTCCGCTGGACGAACTTGGCGCCGCGGCCTTCGGGCGGGTATTTTTGGGCGCGGCTGTGCCCGCGGCCTATTTTTCGCACACGGAGGCTCCTCGCAAAGTCTCGCCCCATTCCTAGTCCGGCGGACGAAGTTGGCCAGCCCCACTCCCCAAGGCTATAGCCCACACGTTTTTGTGGCCTTTTTCCGCTGGACGAACTTGGCGCCCCAGTGTTCGGGCGGGTATTTTTGGGCGCGGCTGTGCCCGCAGCCTATTTTTGGCACACGGAGTCTCCTCGCAAAGTCTCACCCCATTCCGAGTCCGGCGGACGAAGTTGGCCAGCCCCACTCCCCAAGGCTATAGCCCACCCGTTTTTGTGGCCTTTTTCCGCTGGACGATCTTGGCGCCCCGGCCTTCGTACGGTTATTTTTGGGCGCGGCTGTGCCCGGAGCTTATTTTTGGCACACGGAGATCGCTCACAAAGTCTCACGCCATTCCAAGTCCGGCGGACGAAGTCGGCCAGCCCCACCCCCTTAGGCTAAAGCCCACCTGTTTTTGTGGCCTTTTTCCGCTGGACGAACTTGGCGCCCCGGCCTTCGGGCGGTTATTTTTGGCCGCGGCTGTACCCGGGGTCTAATTTTGGCACACGGAGGCCGCTCGCAAAGTCTCGCGCCAATCCGAGTCCGGCGGACGAAGTGGGCCAGCCCCACCCCCCAAGGCTATAGCCCACCCGTTTTTGTGGCCTTTTTCCGCTGGACGAACTTGGCGCCGCGGCCTTCGGGCTGGTATTTTTGGGTGCGGCTGTGCCCGCGGCCTATTTTTGGCACATGGAGGATCCTCGCAAAGTCTCACCCCATTCCTAGTCCGGCGGACGAAGTGGGCTAGCCCCACTCCCCAAGGCTATAGCCCACACGTTTCTGTGACCTTTTTCCGCTGGACGAACTTGGCGCCCCGGTCTTCGGGCGGGTATTTTTGGGCGCGGCTGTGCCCGCGGCCTATTTTTGGCACACGGAGGCTCCTCGCAAAGTCTCGCCCCATTCCGAGTCCGGCGGACGAAGTCGGCCAGCCCCACTCCCCAAGGCTATAGCCCACCCGTTTTTGTGGCCTTTTTCCGCTGGACGATCTTGGCGCCCCGGCCTTCGTGCGGTTATTTTTGGGCGCGGCTGTGCCCGGGGCCTATTTTTGGCACACAGAGGCTGATCTTAAAGTCTTGCGCCATTCCGAGTCCGGTGGACGAAGTTTGCCAGCCCCACCCCCAAGGCTATAGCCCACCCGTTTTTGTGGCCTTTTTCCGCTGGACGAACTTGGCGTCCCGGCCTTCGGGCGGTTATTTTTGCGCGCGGCTGTGTCCGGGGCCTATTTTTGGCACACGGAGGCCGCTCACAATGTCTTGCGCCATTGCGAGACCGGCGGACGAAATTGGCCAGCCCCATCCCCCAAGGCTATAGCCCACCCGTTTTTGTGGCCTTTTTCCGCTGGACGAACTTGGCGCCCCGGCCTTCGGCCGGTTATTTTTGGTCAATGCTGTGCCCGGGGCCTATTTTTGGCACACAGAGGCCGATTACAAAGTCTCGCGCCATTCCGAGTCCGGGGGACGAAGTTGGCCAGCCCCACCCCCCAAGGCTATAGCCCACCCGTTTTTGTAGCCTTTTTCCGCTGGACGAACTTGGCGCCCCGGCAATCGGGCGGTTATTTTTGGCCGCGGCTGTGCCCGGGGTCTATTTTTGGCACACGGAGGCCGCTCGCAAAGTCTCGCGCCATTCCGAGTCCGGCGGACGATGCTGGCCAGCCCCACCCCCCAAGGCTATAGCCCACCCGTTTTTGTGGCCTTTTTCCGCTGGACGAACTTGGCGCCCCGGCCTTTGGGAGGTTATTTTTGGCCGCGGCTGTGCCCGGGGTCTATTTTTGGCACACGGTGGCCGCTCGCAAAGTCTCGCGCCATTCCAAGTCCGGCGGACGAAGTTGGCCAGCCCCAACCCCCAAGGCTATAGCCCACCCGTTTTTGTGGCCTTTTTCCGCTGGACAAACATGGCGCCCCGGCCTTCGGGCGGTTATTTTTGGGCGCGGCTGTGCCCGGGGCCTATTTTTGGCACACAGAGGCTGATCTTAAAATCTTGCACCATTCCGAGTCCGGTGGACGAAGTTTGCCAGCCCCACCCCCAAGGCTATAGCCCACCCGTTTTTGTGGCCTTTTTCCGCTGGACGAACTTGGCGTCCCGGCCTTCGGGCGGTTATTTTTGCGCGCGGCTGTGTCCGGGGCCTATTTTTGGCCCACGGAGGCCGCTCACAATGTCTCTCGCCATTCCGAGACCGGCGGACGAAATTGGCCAGCCCCACCCCCCAAGGCTATAGCCCACCCGTTTTTGTGGCCTTTTTCCGCTGGACGAACTTGGCACCCCGGCAATCGGGCGGTTATTTTTGGCCGCGGCTGTGCCCGGGGTCTATTTTTGGCACACGGAGGCCGCTCGCAAAGTCTCGCGCCATTCCGAGTCCGGCGGACGAAGCTGGCCAGCCCCACCCCCCAAGGCTATAGCCCACCCGTTTTTGTGGCCTTTTTCCGCTGGACGAACTTGGCGCCCCGGCCTTCGGGAGGTTATTTTTGGCTGCGGCTGTGCCCGGGGTCTATTTTTGGCACACGGTGGCCGCTCGCAAAGTCTCGCGCCATTCCAAGTCCGGCGGACGAAGTTGGCCAGCCCCACCCCCCAAGGCTATAGCCCACCCGTTTTTGTGGCCTTTTTCCGCTGGACAAACATGGCGCCCCGGCCTTCGGGCGGTTATTTTTGGGCGCGGCTGTGCCCGGGGCCTATTTTTGGCACACAAAGGCCGATCTTAAAGTCTTGCGCCATTCCGAGTCCGGTGGACGAAGTTTGCCAGCCCCACCCCCAAGGCTATAGCCCACCCGTTTTTGTGGCCTTTTTCCGCTGGACGAACTTGGCGTCCCGGCCTTCGGGCGGTTATTTTTGCGCGCGGCTGTGTCCGGGGCCTATTTTTGGCACACGGAGGCCGCTCACAATGTCTTGCGCCATTGCGAGACCGGCGGACGAAATTGGCCAGCCCCATCCCCCAAGGCTATAGCCCACCCGTTTTTGTGGCCTTTTTCCGCTGGACGAACTTGGCGCCCCGGCCTTCGGCCGGTTATTTTTGGTCAATGCTGTGCCCGGGGCCTATTTTTGGCACACAGAGGCCTTTTACAAAGTCTCGCGCCATTCCGAGTCTGGCGGACGAAGTGGGCCAGCCCCACCCCCCACGGCTATAGCCCACCCGTTTTTGTGGCCTTTTTCCACTGGACAAACTTGGCGCCCCGGCATTTGGGCGGTTATTTTTGGGCGCGGCTGTGCCCGGGGTCTATTTTTGGCACACAGAGGCCGCTCTTAAAGTCTTGCGCCATTCCGAGTCCGGTGGACGAAGTTTGCAAACCCCACCCCCCAAGGCTATAGCCCACCCGTTTTTGTGGCCTTTTTCCGCCGGATGAACTTGGCGCCCCGGCCTTCGGCCGGTTATTTTTGGTCAATGCTGTGCCCGGGGCCTATTTTTGGCACACAGAGGCCTTTTACAAAGTCTCGCGCCATTCCGAGTCTGGCGGACGAAGTGGGCCAGCCCCACCCCCCACGGCTATAGCCCACCCGTTTTTGTGGCCTTTTTCCACTGGACAAACTTGGCGCCCCGGCATTTGGGCGGTTATTTTTGGGCGCGGCTGTGCCCGGGGTCTATTTTTGGCACACAGAGGCCGCTCTTAAAGTCTTGCGCCATTCCGAGTCCGGTGGACGAAGTTTGCAAACCCCTCCCCCCAAGGCTATAGCCCACCCGTTTTTTGGCCATTTTTCCGCTGGACGAACTTGGCGCCCCGGCCTTCGGGCAGTTATTTTTGGGTGCGCCTGTGCCTACGGCCTATTTTTGGCACGCGGAGGCCGCTCGCAAAGTCTCGCTCCATTCCGAGTCCGGCGGACAAAGTTGCCCAGCCCCTCCCCCCAAGGCTATAGCCCACCCGTTTTTTGGCCATTTTTCCGCTGGATGAACTTGGCGCCCCGGCCTTCGGGCAGTTATTTTTGGGTGTGCCTGTGCCTACGGCCTATTTTTGGCACGCGGAGGCCGCTCGCAAAGTCTCGCTCCATTCCGAGTCCGGCGGACGAAGTTGGCCAGCCCCACCCCCCAAGGCTATAGCCCACCCGTTTTTGTGGCCTTTTTCCGCTGGACGAACTTGGCGCCCCGGCCTTCGGGCGGGTATTTTTGGGCGCGGCTGTTCCCGCGGCCTATTTTTGGCACACGGAGGGGCCTCGCAAAGTCTCGCACCATTCCGAGTCCGGCGGACGAAGTTGCCCAGCCCCTCCCCCCAAGGCTATAGCCCACCCATTTTTTGGCCATTTTTCTGCTGGAGGGTTTGGGCGCGTCGACCTTCGGGTGGTTATTTTTGGGCGCGGCTGTGCCCGCGGCCTATTTTTGGCACACGGAGGCGCCTCGCAAAGTCTCGTACCATTCCGAGTCCGGCGGACGAAGTTGGCCAGCCCCACCCCCCAGGCTATAGCCCACCCGTTTTTGTGGCCTTTTTCCGCTGGACGAATGTTGTGCAAATTTTAATGTACTCGCAAGCGCACGAATCTATTGTAGTATAGACTAATGGTGACGAGTGTCGATCCCACGAGGAGGTGGATTTTAATTGTGTAGAATTAATTTTGGAAATGGGTGATTGGATTTGTGGTGGAAATGATTTGGAATATGCTAAAACTTAAATTAAAATGGGTATCTGGATCCGTATCAACATGCATCATGGGCTAAATAATCCGTATTAATGTCAATTAAATCATGAGAGGGGAATCCACACCTCATGAACCATGCTCTAATCAATATGGTGCTAAGGGCTTATCGTGCCAAATAATAATAACCTTGTACTAGAGGGCCGGTGAAACCAATGCGGTACTAGACAAGATTAGTATTATTTGTCGACGAGAAGTCAAAACAAGAGGGGAAGAGAAAATAAATTTACCAAATTAAGCCCATGACACATGTTGAGGCTTCACCTTCAACCCAAGCTTAAAAGGAAATTAGCTACTCATAATTGAACTAGGGGCAAAATGGGAATTTATTTAAATACGAAGAAAATACAAGATGGAGAAGGAATTACAGAAAATGGATCCCAAAAATGGATTCAGAGATATCAAATTAGGGGGGAGAGGCCCCCTTTTTATAGATACATGGAGTAAATCATGGCCATCGGATTAAAAACAGTTTGGACGCTCAGGATTGCGCCACGTCATCAGTCAACAGTTCACGGATTGACCACGCGGATGAACAGTAACACGGTTTGACCTGGATGAACAGTAACGCGGTTTGGTTGAAAATAATCCTGTGTGATGCATGCACACGGAGGCGCCTCGAAAAGACTCGCGCCATTCCGAGTCCGGCGGACGAAGTTGGACAATCCCACCCCCCAAGGCTATAGCCCACCCGTTTTTGTGGCCTTTTTACGCTAGACGAACTTGGCGCCCCGGCCTTTGGGCGGGTATTTTTCAGCGCGGCTGTGCCCGCGGCCTATTTTGGCACACGGAGGTGCCTCGCAAAGTCCCGCACAATTCCGAGTCCGGCGGACGAAGTTGGCCAGCCCCTCCCCCCAAGGCTATAGCCCACCCGTTTTTGTGGCCTTTTTCCGCTGGATGAAATTGGCGCACCGGCCTTCGGGCGGGTATTTTTGGGCGCGGCTGTGCCCGCGGCCTATTTTTGGCACACGGAGGCGCCTCGCAAAGTGTCGCGCCATTCCGAGTCCGGCGGACGAAGTCGGCCAGCGCCGCCCCCCAAGGCTATTGCCCACCCGTTTTTGTGGCCTTTTTCCGCTGGACGAACTTGGCGCCCCGGCCTTCGGGCGGGTATTTTTGGGCGCGTCTGTGTCCGCGGCCTATTTTTGGCACACGGAGGTGCCTCGTAAAGTCTCACGCTATTCCGAGTCCGGCGGACGAGGTTGGCCAGCCCCACCCCCCAAGGCTATAGCCCACCCTTTTTTGTGGCCTTTTTCCGCTCGACGAACTAGGCGCCCCGGCCTTCGGGCGGTATTTTTGGGCGCGGCTGTGCCCGCGGCCTATTTTTGGAACACGGAGGTGCCTCGCAAAGTCTCGCGCCATTTCGAGTCCGGCGGACGGAGTTGGCGAGCCCCACCCCCCAAGGCTATAGCCCACAGGTTTTTGTGGCCATTTTCCGCTGGACGAACTTGGCGCCCAGGCCTTCGGGCGTATATTTTCGGTCGCGGCTGTGCCCGCGGCCTATTTTTGGCACACGGAGGCAGCTCGCAAAGTCTCGCGCCATTCCGAGTCCGGCGGACGAAGTTGGCCAGCCCCACCCCCCAAGGCTATAGCCCAACCGTTTTTGTGGCCATTTTCCGCTCGACGAACTAGGCGCCCCGGCCTTCGGGCGGGTATTTTTGGGCGCGGCCGTGCCCGCGGCCTATTTACGGTGCACGGAGGTGTCTCGCAATGTCTCGTGCCATTCCGAGTTTGGCGGACAAAGTTGGCCAGCCCCACCCCCCAAGGCTATAGCCCACCCGTTTTTGTGCCCTTTTTCCGCTGGACGTACTTGGCGCCCCGGCCTTCGGGCGGGTATTTTTGGGCGCGGCTGTGCCCGCGGCCTATTTTTGCCACACGGAGGTGCCTCGCAAAGTCTCGCGCCATTCCGAGTCTGGCGGACGAGGTTAGCCAGCCCCACCCCCCAAGGCTATAGCCCACCCGTTTTTGTGGCCTCTTTCCGCTCGACGAACTAGGCGCCCCGGCCTTCGGGCGGGTATTTTTGGGCGCGGCTGTGCCCGCGGCCTATTTTTGGAACACGGAGGCGCCTCGCAAAGTCTCGCGCCATTTCGAGTCCGGCGGACGGAGTTGGCGAGCCCCACCCCCCAAGGCTATAGCCCACCCGTTTTTGTGGCCTTTTTCCACTGCACGAACTTGGCGCCCCGGCCTTCGGGCGGGTATTTTTGGGCGCGGCTGTGCCCGCGGCCTATTTTTTGCACACGGTGGCACCTCGCAAAGTCTCGCGCCATTCCGAGTCCGGGGGACGAAGTTGGCCAGCCCCACCCACCAAGGCTATAGCCCACCCGTTTTTGTGGCCATTTTCCGCTGGACGAACTTGGCACACCGGCCTTCGGGCAGGTATTTTTGGGCGCGGCTGTGCCCGCGGCCTATTTATGGCGCACGGAGGCGTCTCGCAATATCTCGCGCCATTCCGAGTTTGGCGGACGAAGTTGGCCAGCCCCACCCCCCAAGGCTATAGCCCACCCGTTTTTGTGCCCTTTTTCCGCTGGACGAAGTTGGCGCCCCGGCCTTCGGGTGGGTATTTTTGGGTGCGGCTGTGCCCGCGGCCTATTTTTGGCTAACGGAGGTGCCTCGCAAAGTCTCGCGCCATTCCGAGTCCGGCGGACGAAGGTGGCCAGCCCCACCCCCCAAGGCTATAGCCCACCCATTTTTGTGGCCTTTTTCCGCTGGACGAAGTTGGCGCCCCGGCCTTCGGGCGGGTATTTTTGGGCGCGTCTGTGTCCGCGGCCTATTTTTGGTACACGGAGGTGCCTCGTAAAGTCTCACGCTATTCCGAGTCCGGCGGACGAGGTTGGCCAGCCCCACCCCCCAAGGCTATAGCCCACCCTTTTTTGTGGCCTTTTTCCGCTCGACGAACTAGGCGCCCCGGCCTTCGGGCGGTATTTTTGGGCGCGGCTGTGCCCGCGGCCTATTTTTGGAACACGGAGGTGCCTCGCAAAGTCTCGCGCCATTTCGAGTCCGGCGGACGGAGTTGGCGAGCCCCACCCCCCAAGGCTATAGCCCACAGGTTTTTGTGGCCATTTTCCGCTGGACGAACTTGGCGCCCAGGCCTTCGGGCGTATATTTTCGGTCGCGGCTGTGCCCGCGGCCTATTTTTGGCACGCGGAGGCCGTTTACAGAGTCTCGCCCCATTCCGAGTCCGGCGGACGAAGTTGGCCAGCCCCTCCCCCCAAGGCTATTGCCCACCCGTTTTTTGGCCATTTTTGCGCTGGACGAACTTGGCGCCCCGGCCTTCGGGCAGGAATTTTTGGGCACGGCTGTGCCCGCGGCCTATTTTTGGCACGCGGAGGCCGTTCGCAAAGTCTCGTCCCATTCCGAGTCCGGCGGACGACGTTGGCCAGCCCCTCCCCCCATGGCTATAGCCCACCCGTTTTTTGGCCATTTTTCCGCAGGACGAACTTGGCGCCCCGGCCTTCGGGCGGGTCTTTTTGGGCGCGGCTGTGCCCGCGGCCTATTTTTGGCACACGGAGGCGCCTCGCGAAGTCTCGCGCCATTCCGAGTCCGGCGGACGAAGTGGGCCAGCCCCACCCCCCAGGGCTATAGCCCACCCGTTTTTGTGGCCTTTTTCCGCTGGACGACCTTGGCGCCCCGGCCTTCGGGCGGGTATTTTTGGGCGCGTCTGTGCCCGCGGCCTATTTTTGGCACACGGAGTTGCCTCGCAAAGTCTCGCGCCATTCCGAGTCCGGCGGACGAAGTTGGCCAGCCCCACCCCCCAAGGCTATAGCCCAACCGTTTTTGTGGCCTTTTTCCGCTGGACGAACTTGGCGCCCCGGCATTCGGGCCGGTATTTTTGGACGCGGCTGTGTCCGCGGCCTATTTTTGGCACGCGGAGGCCGTTTACAGAGTCTCGCCCCATTCCGAGTCCGGCGGACGAAGTTGGCCCGCCCCTCCCCCCAAGGCTATAGCCCACCCGTTTTTTGGCCATTTTACCGCTGGACGAACTTGGCGTCCCGGCCTTCGGGCAGGAATTTTTGGGCGCGGCTGTGCCCGCGGCCTATATTTGGCACGCGTAGGCCGCTCGCAAAATCTCGACCCATTCCGAGTCCGGCGGACGACGTTGGCCAGCCCCTCCCCCCAAGGCTATAGCCCACCTGTTTTTTGGCCATTTTTCCGCTGGACGAACTAGGCGCCCCGGCCTTCGGGCTGTTATTTTTGGGCGCTGCTGTGCCCGCTTCCTATTTTTGGCACGCGGAGGCCGCTCGCAAAATCTCGCCCCATTCCGAGTCCGGCGGACGAAGTGGGCCAGCCCCTCCCCCCAAGGCTATAGCCCGCCCGTTTTTGTGGCCTTTTTCCGCTGGACGAATTTGGCGCCGTGGCCTTCGGGCTGGTATTTTTGGGCGCGGCTGTGCCCGCGGCCTATTTTTGGCATACGGAGGCACCTCGCAAAGTCTCGCGCCATTCCGAGTCCGGCGGACGAAGGTGGCCAGCCCCACCCCCCAAGGCTATAGCCCACCCATTTTTGTGGCCTTTTTTCGCTGGACGAAGTTGGCGCCCCGGCCTTCGGGCGGGTATTTTTGGGCGCGGCTGTGCCCGCGGCCTATTTTTGGCTAACGGAGGTGCCTCGCAAAGTCTCGCGCCATTCCGAGTCCGGCGGACGAAGGTGGCCAGCCCCACCCCCCAAGGCTATAGCCCACCCATTTTTGTGGCCTTTTTCCGCTGGACGAAGTTGGCGCCCCGGCCTTCGGGCGGGTATTTTTGGGCGCGTTTGTGTCCGCGGCCTATTTTTGGCACACGGAGGTGCCTCGTAAAGTCTCACGCCATTCCGAGTCCGGCGGACGAGGTTGGCCAGCCCCACCCCCCAAGGCTATAGCCCACCCTTTTTTGTGGCCTTTTTCCGCTCGACGAACTAGGCGCCCCGGCCTTCGGGCGGTATTTTTGGGCGCGGCTGTGCCCGCGGCCTATTTTTGGAACACGGAGGTGCCTCGCAAAGTATCGCGCCATTTCGAGTCCGGCGGACGGAGTTGGCGAGCCCCACCCCCCAAGGCTATAGCCCACAGGTTTTTGTGGCCATTTTCCGCTGGACGAACTTGGCGCCCAGGCCTTCGGGCGTATATTTTCGGTCGCGGCTGTGCCCGCGGCCTATTTTTGGCACGCGGAGGCCGTTTACAGAGTCTCGCCCCATTCCGAGTCCGGCGGACGAAGTTGGCCAGCCCCACCCCCAAGGCTATAGCCCACCCGTTTTTGGCCATTTTCCGCTGGACGAACTTGGCGCCCGGCCTTCGGGCAGGTATTTTTTGGGCGCGGCTGTGCCCGCGGCCTATTTTCGGCGCACGGAGGCGTCACGCAATCTCTCGCGCCCTTCCGAGTCTGGCGGACTAAGTTGGCCAGCCCCCCCCCCCAAGGCTATAGCCCACCCGTTTTTGTGCCCTTTTTCCGCTGGACGTACTTGGCGCCCCGGCCTTCGGGCGGGTCTTTTGGCGCGGCTGTGCCCGCGGCCTATTTTTGCCACACGGAGGTGCCTGCAAAGTCTCGCGCCATTCCGAGTCTGGCGGACGAGGTAGCCAGCCCCACCCCCAAGGCTATAGCCCACCCGTTTTGTGGCCTCTTTCCGCTCGAGCTGACCTAGGCGCCCAGCCTTCGGGCGGGTATTTTTGGGCGCGCTGTGCCCGCGGCCTATTTTTGGAACACGGAGGCGCATCGCAAAGTCTGGCGGCATGCCGAGTCCGGCGGACGGAGTTGGCGAGCCCCACCACCCAAGGCTATAGCCCACCCGTTTTTGTGGCCTTTTTCCACTGCACGAACTTGGCGCCCGGCCTTCGGCTGGTATTTTTGGGCGCGGCTGTGCCCGCGGCCTATTTTTTGCACACGGTGGCACCTCGCAGTCTCGCGCCATTCCGAGTCCGGGGGACGAAGTTGGCCAGCCCAAGGCTATAGCCCACCCGTTTTGTGGCCATTTTCCGCTGGACGAACTTGGCACACCGCCTTCGGGCAGGTATTTTGGCGCGGCTGTGCCCGCTGCCTATTTTGGCGCACGAGGCGTTCTCGCAATATCTCGCGCCATTCCGAGTTTGAGCGGACGAAGTTGGCCAGCCCCACTTTTCCCCAAGGCTATAGCCCACCCGTTTTTGTGCCCTTTTTCCGCTGGACGGTTGGCGCCCGGCCTTCGGGTGGGTATTTTTGGGTGCGGCTGTGCCCCGCGTCTATTTTTGGCTAACGGAGGTGCCTCGCAAAGTCTCGCGCCATTCCGAGTCCGGCGGACGAAGGTGGCCAGCCCCACCCCCAAGGCTATAGCCCACCCATTTTTGTGGCCTTTTCCGCTGGACGAAGTTGGCGCCCGGCCTTCGGGCGGGTATTTTTGGGCGCGCCTGTGTCCGCGGCCTATTTTTGCATTACACGGAGGTGCCTCAGAAGTCTCACGCCATTCCGAGTCCGGCGGACGAAGTGGGCCAGCCCCTCCCCCCAAGGCTATAGCCCACCCGTTTTTGTGGCCTTTTTCCGCTCGACGAACTAGGCGCCCCGGCCTTCGGGCGGTATTTTTGGGCGCGGCTGTGCCCGCGGCCTATTTTTGGAACACGGAGGTGCCTCGCAAAGTCTCGCGCCATTTCGAGTCCGGCGGACGGAGTTGGCGAGCCCCACCCCCCAAGGCTATAGCCCACAGGTTTTTGTGGCCATTTTCCGCTGGACGAACTTGGCGCCCAGGCCTTCGGGCGTATATTTTCGGTCGCGGCTGTGCCCGCGGCCTATTTTTGGCACGCGGAGGCCGTTTACAGAGTCTCGCCCCATTCCGAGTCCGGCGGACGAAGTTGGCCAGCCCCTCCCCCCAAGGCTATAGCCCACCCGTTTTTTGGCCATTTTTCCGCTGGACGAACTTGGCGCCCCGGCCTTCGGGCGGGAATTTTTGGGCACGGCTGTGCCCGCGGCCTATTTTTGGCACGCGGAGGCCGTTCGCAAAGTCTCGTCCCATTCCGAGTCCGGCGGACGACGTTGGCCAGCCCCTCCCCCCATGGCTATAGCCCACCCGTTTTTTGGCCATTTTTCCGCAGGACGAACTTGGCGCCCCGGCCTTCGGGCGGGTCTTTTTGGGCGCGGCTGTGCCCGCGGCCTATTTTTGGCACACGGAGGCGCCTCGCGAAGTCTCGCGCCATTCCGAGTCCGGCGGACGAAGTGGGCCAGCCCCACCCCCCAGGGCTATAGCCCACCTGTTTTTGTGGCCTTTTTCCGCTGGACGACCTTGGCGCCCCGGCCTTCGGGCGGGTATTTTTTGGCGCGTCTGTGCCCGCGGCCTATTTTTGGCACACGGAGTTGCCTCGCAAAGTCTCGCGCCATTCCGAGTCCGGCGGACGAAGTTGGCCAGCCCCACCCCCCAAGGCTATAGCCCAACCGTTTTTGTGGCCTTTTTCCGCTGGACGAACTTGGCGCCCCGGCATTCGGGCCGGTATTTTTGGACGCGGCTGTGTCCGCGGCCTATTTTTGGCACGCGGAGGCCGTTTACAGAGTCTCGCCCCATTCCGAGTCCGGCGGACGAAGTTGGCCCGCCCCTCCCCCCAAGGCTATAGCCCACCCGTTTTTTGGCCATTTTACCGCTGGACGAACTTGGCGTCCCGGCCTTCGGGCAGGAATTTTTGGGCGCGGCTGTGCTCAAGGGGCTATATTCCAGCGCGCGAGGCCGCTCGCAGTCTCGCCCCATTCCGAGTCCGGACGACGTTGGCCAGCCCCTCCCCCAAGGCTATAGCCCACCTGTTTTTTGGCCATTTTTCCGTGGGGACGAACTAGGGCGCCCGGCCTTCGGGTTGTTATTTTGGGCGCTGCTGTGCCCGCTTCCTATTTTGGCACGCGGAGGCCGCTCGCAAAATCTCGCCCCATTCCGAGTCCGCGGATTTAAGTGGGCCAGCCCTCCTCTCCCCAAGGCTATAGCCCGCCCGCTTTTGTGGCCTTTTTCCGCTGGACGAATTTGGCGCCTGCATTGGCACCTGGCTGGTATTGGCACACGGCGGCGCGGCTAGTGCCCGCGGCCTATTTTTGGCATACGGAGGCACCTCGCATAGTCTCGCGCCATTCCGGAGTCCGGCGGACGAAGGTGGCCAGCCCGAGTTACTTTCCCCCAAGGCTATAGCCCACCCATTTTGTGGCCTTTTTCGCTGGACGAAGTTGGCGCCCGGCCTTCGGGCGGGTATTTTGGGCGCGGCTGTGCCCGCGGCCTATTTTACAGCTGGAGGTGCCTCGCAAAGTCTCGCCATCCCGAGTCCGCGGGACGAAGGTGGCCAGCCCCACCCCCCAAGGCTATAGCCCACCCATTTTTGTGGCCTTTTTTCGCTGGACGAAGTTGGCGCCCCGGCCTTCGGGCGGGTATTTTTGGGCGCGTTTGTGTCCGCGGCCTATTTTTGGCACACGGAGGTGCCTCGTAAAGTCTCACGCCATTCCGAGTCCGGCGGACGAGGTTGGCCAGCCCCACCCCCCAAGGCTATAGCCCACCCGTTTTTGTGGCCATTTTCCGCTGGACGAACTTGGCGCCCCGGCCTTCGGGCGGGTATTTTTGGGCGCGTTTGTGTCCGCGGCCTATTTTTGGAACACGGAGGTGCCTCGCAAAGTATCGCGCCATTTCGAGTCCGGCGGACGGAGTTGGCGAGCCCCACCCCCCAAGGCTATAGCCCACAGGTTTTTGTGGCCATTTTCCGCTGGACGAACTTGGCGCCCAGGCCTTCGGGCGTATATTTTCGGTCGCGGCTGTGCCCGCGGCCTATTTTTGGCACGCGGAGGCCGTTTACAGAGTCTCGCCCCATTCCGAGTCCGGCGGACGAAGTTGGCCAGCCCCTCCCCCCAAGGCTATTGCCCACCCGTTTTTTGGCCATTTTTGCGCTGGACGAACTTGGCGCCCCGGCCTTCGGGCAGGAATTTTTGGGCACGGCTGTGCCCGCGGCCTATTTTTGGCACGCGGAGGCCGTTCGCAAAGTCTCGTCCCATTCCGAGTCCGGCGGACGACGTTGGCCAGCCCCTCCCCCCATGGCTATAGCCCACCCGTTTTTTGGCCATTTTTCCGCAGGACGAACTTGGCGCCCCGGCCTTCGGGCGGGTCTTTTTGGGCGCGGCTGTGCCCGCGGCCTATTTTTGGCACACGGAGGTGCCTCACAAAGTCTCGCGCCATTCCGAGTCCGGCGGACGAAGTGGGCCAGCCCCACCCCCCAGGGCTATAGCCCACCCGTTTTTGTGGCCTTTTTCCGCTGGACGACCTTGGCGCCCCAGCCTTCGGGCGGGTATTTTTGGGCGCGTCTGTGCCCGCGGCCTATTTTTGGCACACGGAGTTGCCTCGCAAAGTCTCGCGCCATTCCGAGTCCGGCGGACGAAGTTGGCCAGCCCCACCCCCCAAGGCTATAGCCCAACCGAAATTGTGGCATTATACCGCTGGACGACCCTTGGCGCCCGGCATTCGGGCCGGTATTTTTGACGCGGCTGTGTCTCCATGGCCTATTTTTGGCACGCGTGGAGGCCGCTTTTACAGAGTCTCGCCCATTCGAGTCCGGGCGGACCCAGTTGGCCCGCCCCTCCCCCAAGGCTATAGCCCACCCGCTTTTGGCCATTTTACCGCTGGACGAACTTGGCGCCCCGGCTTCGGGCAGGTATTTTAGGGCACGGCTGTGCCTGCGGTCTATATTTGGCACGCGAGGGCCGCTGCGCAAAATCTCGACCCATTCCGAGTCCGGCGGACAGGGAGTGGGCCAGCCCCTCCCAAGGCTATAGCCCACCCGCTTTTGTGGCCTTTTTCCGCTGGGATGAATTTGGCGCCGTGGCCTTCGGGCTGGTATTTTTGGGCGCGGCTGTGCCCTTGCGGCTCTATTTTTGGCATACGGAGGCACCTCGCAAAGTCTCGCGCCATTCCGAGTCCGGCGGACTAAGGTGGCCAGCCCCACCCCCCAAGGCTATAGCCCACCCATTTTTGTGGCCTTTTTCCGCTGGTCGAAGTTGGCGCCCCGGCCTTCGGGCGGGTATTTTTGGGCGCTGCTGTGTCCAAGGCCTATTTTTGGCACACGTGAGGCGCCTCGCAAGTCTCTCGCGCCGTTCCGAGTCCGGGCGACAGGTTGGCCAGCCCCACCCCCAAGGCTATAGCCCACCCGCTTTTGTGGCCTCTTTCCGCTTGACGAACTTGGCGCCCGGCCTTCGGGCGGGTATTTTGGGCGCTGCTGTGCCTGCTGCCTATTTTTGGCACACGGAGGCGCCTCGCAAAGTCTCGCGCCATTCCGAGTCCGGGCGGGCCAGAGAGTTAGCCCAGCCCCACCCCCAAGGCTATAGCCCATCTGCGTTTTTGTGGCCTTTTCCCACTGGGCCGAACCTGGCGCCCCGCCTTCGGGCGGGTATTTTAGGCGCGGCTGTGCCCGCCTGGCCTATTTTTGGCTACACTTGAGGCACCTACGCAAGTCTCGCACCATTCCGAGTCCGCGCGGACGAAGTCCAGCCAGCCCCACCCCCAGGCTACAGCTCACCGTTTTTGTGGCCTCTTTTCCGCTGACGAACTTGGCGGCCCCGCCCTTCGGGTGGGTATCTTTGCGCTGGCTGCTGTGCCCGCGGCTCTATTTTGACCACACGGAGGCGCCTCGCAAGAGTCTCGCCATTCCGAGTCTGAGCGGACAAGTCGGCCAGCCCCCACCCTAGGCTGTAGCCCACCCGTTTTTTGGCCATTTTTCCGCTGGACGAACTTGGCGTCCCGGCCTTAGGGCGGGTATTTTTGGGCGCGGCTGTGCCCGCGGCCTATTTTTGCCACACGGAGGCACCTCGCAAAGTCTCGCGCCATTCAGGAGTCCGCGGATTTGGAGTCGAGCAGCCCACCCCTGTGGCTACAGCACCACCCGTTTTGTGGCCTCTTTCCGCTGGACGAACTTGGCGCCCGGCCTTCGGGGCAGTTCGAGGTATCTTTGGGCGCGGCTGTACCCGAGCTGGGCCGAAGCCTGGCCAACAGTACCTTCTACGGAGGTGCCACCCGCAAAGTCTCACGCCATTCCGAGTCTGGCGGATGGGCCTAAGTCGGCCATCCCAGTCTCCCCTATTCTGAGGCCGTAGCCCACCCGCTTTTGTGGCCTTTTTCCGCTGAATCGCACTTGGCGCCGGCCTTCGGGCCGGTATTTTTCAGCGCGGCTGTGCGGCGGTCTATTTTTGGTACACGGAGGTGCCTCGCTTATTCTGAGTCTCGGTGCCGCCATTACCCCCAAGTCCGAGCGGCCCGAAGTGGGCAGAGCCCACCCCGGGGCTATAGCCACCACGTTTTGTGGCCTTTTCCGCTGGATGAACTTGGCGCCCGGCCTTCGGGCGGGTATTTTTAGCGCGGCTGTGCCTGCTGGCCTATTTTTTTACACGAAGGCACCTCGCAAAGTCTCGCACCATTCCGAGTCCGGGCGGACCAAGTCGGCCAGCCCTACCCCCCTGGTGGCTACAGCCCACCCGTTTTGTGTACCTCTTTCCATTTGGACGAACTTGGCGCCCCGGCCTTCGGGTGGGTATCTTTGCGCCTGCTGTGCCTGTGCCCTATTCTTTGTTATTACGGAGGCACCTCGCAAAGTCTCGCGCCATTCCGAGTCTGGCGGACGAAGTCGGCCAACCCCACCCCCCAAGGCTGTAGCCCACCCGTTTTTGTGGCCTTTTTCCGCTGGACGAACTTGGCGCCCCGGCATTCGGGCAGGTATTTTGGGGCGCGGCTGTTCCCGTGGCCTATTTTTGGCACACGGCGGCACCTCGCAAGGTCTAGCGCCATTCCGAGTCCGGTGGACGAAGTTGGACAGCCCCACCCCCCAAGGCTATAGCCCACCCGTTTTTGTGGCCTATTTCCGCTGGACGAACTTGGCGCCCCGGCCTTCGGGCCGGTATTTTTGGGCGCGGCTGTGCCCGTGGCCTATTTTTGGCACACGGAGGCGCCTCGCCAAGTCTCGCGCCATTCCGAGTCCGAGCGGATTTTGTTGGCCAGCCCCACCCCCCAAGGCTATAGCCCACCCGTTTTTGTGGCCTCTTTCCGCTGGACGAACTTGGCGCCCCGGCCTTCGGGCGGGTATTTTTGGGCGCGGCTGTGCCCGTGGCCTATTTTTGGCACTCGGAGGCGCCTCGCAAAGTCTCGCGCCATTCCGAGTCCGGCGGACGAAGTTGGCCAGCCCCACCCCCCAAGGCTATAGCCCACCCGTTTTTGTGGCCTCTTTCCGCTGGACGACCTTGGCGCCCCGGCCTTCGGGCCGGTATTTTTACAGCGCAGCTGTGCCCGCGTCTATTTACGGCACACGCGGAGGCGCCTCGCGAAATCTCGCGCCATTCGAGTCCGCGGACGAAGTTGGCCAGCCCCACCCCCAAGGCTATAGCCCACCCGTTTTGTGGCCTCTTTCCGCTGGACGATCTTGGCGCCCGGCCTTCGGGCGGGTATTTTTGGCGCGGCTGTGCTCCGCGGCTCTATTTTTGGCACACGGAGACGCCTCGCGTAATCTCGCGCCATTCCGAGTCCGGCGGACGAGTTGGCGAGCGCCCCACCCCCCAAGGCTATAGCCCACCCGCTTTTGTGGCCTCTTTCCCGCGGGACGAACTTGGCGCCCGGCCTTCGGGCAGAGTATTTTGGGCGCGGCTGTGCCCGCGGTCTATTTTTGGCACAAGGAGGCGCCTCGCAAGTCTCAAGGCCATTCGAGTCCGAGGCGGACGAGTTGACCAGCCCCACCCCCAAGGCTATAGCCCACCTGGGTTATTGTGGCCTCTTTCCGCTGGACGAACATGGCGCGCCCGGCCTTCGGGCGGGTATTTTTGGGCGGCTGTGCCTTGACCTTTTTTGGCACACGGGCGCCTCGCGAGAGTCTCGCGCCATTCCGAGTCCGGGCGGACTTGGTTGGCCAGCCCCACCCCCCAAGGCTATAGCCCACCCGCTTTTGTGGCCTCTTTCCGCTTGACGAACTTGGCGCCCGGCCTTCGGGTGGGTATTTGAAGCGCGGCTGTGCCCGCGGCTATTATTTTTGGTGACACGGAGGCGCCTCGCAAAGTCTCGCTCCATTCCGAGTCCGGCGGACAGAAAGTTGGCCAGCCCACCCCCCAAGGCTATAGCCCACCCGCTTTTTGTGGCCTCTCTTTCCGCTGGACGAACTTGGCGCCCGGCCTTCGGGCGAGGTATTTTTAGAGCGCGGCTGTGCCTGCAAGCCTTTTTGGCACACGGAGGCGCCTCGCGAAGTCTCGCGCCATTCGAGTCCGCGGACGAAGTTCGCCAGCCCCACCCCCAAGGCTATAGCCCACCCGTTTTGTGGCCTCTTTCCGCTGGACCGACTTGGCGCCCGGCCTTCGGGCGAGTATTTTTGGGCGCGGCTGTGCCTGCGGCCTATTTTAGGCACACGAGGCGCCTCGCAGAGTCTCGCGCCATTCCGAAGTCCGAGCGGACGAAGTCGGCCAGCCCCACCCCCAAGGCTATAGCCCACCCGTTTTGTGGCCTCTTTCCGCTGGACGAACTTGGCGCCCGGCCTTCGAAGGCGGGTGTATTTTTGGGCGCGGCTGTGCCTGCGGCCCTATTTTTGGCACACGGAGGCGCCTCGCAGTCTCGCTCCATTCCGAGTCCGTGGACAGAGTTGGCCAGCCCCACCCCCAAGGCTATAGCCCACCCGTTTTTTGTGGCCTCTTTCCGCTGGACGAACTTGGCGCCCGGCCTTCGGGCGGTATTTTTGGGCGCGGCTGTGCCCGGCTGGCCTATTTTTGGCACATCGGAGGCGCCTCGCGAGTCTCGCGCCATTCCGAGTCCGCGGACGAAGTTCGCCAGCCCCACCCCCAAGGCTATAGCCCACCCGCTTTTTGTGGCCTCTTTCCGCTGGACGAACTTGGCGCCCGGCCTTCGGGCGGAGTATTTTGGGCGCGGCTGTGCCCGCGGCCTATTTTTGCACACGGAGGCGCCACGCCAAGTCTCGCGCCATTCCGAGTCCGAGGCGGACGAGGTTGGCCAGCCCCCACTCCCCAAGGCTATAGCCCCCACCCGTTTTTGTGGCCTCTTTCCGCTGATTGAACTTGGCGCCCCGGCCTTGGGCGGGTATTTTTGCTGCGCGGCTGTGCCCAAGGCCTATTTTTGGCACACGGAGCGCGCTTGCAAAGTCTCGCTCCATTCCGAGTCCGGCGGACGAGAGTTGGCCAGCCCCACCCCAAGGCTATAGCCCACCCGTTTTTGTGGCCTCTTTCCGCTGAGACGAACTTGGCGCGCCCGGCCTTGGGCGGGTATTTTTGGCGCGGCTGTGGCCGCGTCTATTTTTTTGGTGAGCACACGGAGGCGCCTCGCCAAGTCTCGCGCCATACCGAGTCCGGCGGACGCAGTTGGCCAGCCCCACCCCCAAGGCTATAGCCCACCCGCTTTTGTGGCCTCTTTCCGCTGGGACGAACTTGGCGCCCGGCCTTCAGGGCGGATATTTTTAGGCGCGCTGTGCCCGTGGCCTATTTTCGCACCGGAGGCGCCTCGCAAGTTCTGGCGCGCCATTCCGAGTCCGGCGGACAGAGATTGGCCAGCCCCACCTCCAAGGCTATAGCCCACCACGTTTTTGTGGCCTCTTTCCGCTGGGCGAACTTGGCGCCCGGCCTTCGGGCGGGTATATTTTGGCGCGGCTGTGCTCATGGGCCTATTTTGGCACACGGAGGGTGCCTCATGAAATCTCGCGCCATTCGAGTCCGCGGACGAAGTTGGCCAGCCCCACCCCCAAGGCTATAGCCCACCTGCTTTTGTGGCCTCTTTCCGCTGGACGATCTTGGCGCCTGGCCTTCGGCGGGTATTTTTTTGGCGCTGGCTGTGCCCGCGGCAACCTATTTTTGGCACACGGAGATCGCCTCGCAAGTCTCGCGCCATTCCGAGTCCGCGGACGGGAGTTGGCCAGCCCCACCCCCAAGGCTATAGCCCACCCGTTTTTGTGGCCTCTTTCCGCGGACGAACTTGGCGCCCGGCCTTCGGGCGAGTATTTTTGGGCGCGGCTGTGCCTGAAGGCCTATTTTTGGCACAAGGAGGCGCTCGCAAAGTCTCGCCATTCGAGTCCAGCGGACGAAGTTGACCCAGCCCCACCCCCAAGGCTATAGCCCACCCGTTATTGTGGCCTCTTTCCGCTGGACGAACATGGCGCCCGGCCTTCGGGCGGGTATTTTTAGGGCGCGGCTGTGCCCTGACGTCTTTTTGGCACACACGGAGCGCCTCGCGAAGTCTCGCGCCATTCCGAGTCCGAGCGGACAGAAGTTGGCCAGCCCCACCCCCCAGGCTATAGCCCACCACGTTTTTGTGGCCTCTTTCCGCTTGCCGAACTTGGCGCCCGGCCTTCGGGTGGTATTTTGAAGCGCGACTGTGCCCGCGGTCTAGCCCACCTGGCACACGGAGGCGCCTCGCATAAGTCTCGCTCCATTCCGAGTCCGGCGGGCGAGTTGGCCAGCCCCACCCCCAAGGCTATAGCCCACCCGTTTTTGTGGCCTCTTTCCGCTGGACGAACTTGGCGCCCGGCCTTCGGGCGGGTATTTTTAGTAGCAAGGCTGTGCCCGCGGCCTATTTTGGCACACGGAGGCGCTCGCGTAGTCTCGCCATTCGCGAGTCCGGCGGACGAAGTTCGCCAGCCCCACCCCCAAGGCTATAGCCCACCCGTTTTGTGGCCTCTTTCCGCTGGGCCGAACTTGGCGCCCCGGCCTTCGGGGCGGGTATTTTTGAATGCGCGGCTGTGCCCGCGGCCTATTTTGGCACACGGAGGCGCCGCCAAGTCTCGCGCCATTCCGAGTCCGAGGCGGACGAGATTGGCCAGCCCCACCCCCAAGGCTATAGCCCACCCGTTTTGTGGCCTCTTTCCGCTGGCCGAACTTGGCGCCTGGCCTTCGGGCGGGTATTTTTGGCGCGCGCGCTGTGCCCGCTGGCCTATTTTGGCACACGGAGGCGCCTCATGAAGTCTCGCGCCATTCCGAGTCCGAGCGGACGAAGTTGGCCAGCCCCACCCCCAAGGCTATAGCCCACCCGTTTTTGTGGCCTCTTTCCGCTGGAGCGAACTTGGCGCCCGGCCTTGGGGGGTATTTTGGGGCGGCTGTGCCGCGCCGCCTGTCCACAGCTGCACGGAGGCGCCTCGCGAAGTCTCGCGCCATTCCGAGTCCGAGGCGGACCAAAGTTGGCCAGCCCCACCCCCTGAAGGCTATAGCCCACCCGCTTTTGTGGCCTCTTTCCGCTGGACCAGACTTAGCGCCCTGCCTTAGGCGAGGTATTTTACAGGCGCGCTGTGCCCGCGGCCTATTTTTTGGCACACGGAGGCGCCTGCCGCCAAGTCTCGCGCCATTCCGAGTCCGAGCGGAGAGAGTTAGCCAGCCCACCCCCAAGGCTATAGCCCACCCGCTTTTGTGGCCTCTTTTCTGCGCTGGGCGAACTTGGCCCTGCCTTCGGCGAGTATTTTTGGTAGCGGCTGTGCCCATGACCTATTTTTGGCACACGGAGGCGCCTCGCGAAGTCTCGCGCCATTCCCGAGTCCGTGCGGGACGAAGTCGTGCCAGCCCCACCCCCAAGGCTATAGCCCACCCGCTTTGTGGCCTCTTTCCGCTGGGCGAACTTGGCGCCCGGCCTTCGGGCGGGTATTTTTGGGCGCTGCTGTGTGCCTGCTGACCTATTTTTTAGCACACGGAGGCGCCTCGCCAAGTCTCGCGACATTCCGAGTCCGAGCGGACGAAGTTGGCCAGCCCCCCACCCCCAAGGCTATAGCCCACCCGTTTTTGTGGCCTCTTTCCCGCTGGACGGACTTGGCGCCCGGCCTTCGGGCGGGTATTTTTGGGCGCGGCTGTGCCCACTTGCAACCTATTTTGGCACACGGAGCGCCTCATGGCGAAGTCTCGCGCCATTCCGAGTCCGAGCGGACAGAGGTGCCAGCCAGCCCCACCCCAAGGCTATAAGCCCACCCGCTTTTGTGGCCTCTTTCCGCTGGACAAAATTGGGCGCCCGGCCATCGGGGCCGGGTATTTTTAGGGTGCCGCTGTGCCCGCCCGCCTATTTTTGGCACACGGAGGCGCCTCGCGAAGTCTCGTACTATTCCGAGTCCGGCCCGGACGGAGATTAAGCAGCCCTACACTCCTCAAGGCTACAAGCCCACCACGCTTTTATGGCCTCTTTCCGCTGGGCCGAACTTGGCGCTCTCTGCCTTCGAGGCGGGTGGTATTGGGCGCGGCTGTGCTCGCGAAGCTATTTTTTATATTAATGAGGCGCCTCGCAAAGTCTCGCGCCATTCTGAGTCCGAGCGGAGGAAGTTGGCCAGCCCCACTCCCCAAGGCCATAGCCCACCGGTTTTGTGGCCTCTTCACGCTGGACCGAACTTGGCGCCCGGCCTTCGGGCCGGGTATTTTTGGGCTCGGCTGCTGCCGCAAGGCCTATATTTTTGGCACTCGGAAGCGCCTCGCAAAGTCTCGCGCCATTCCGAGGTCCGAGCGGGCCCAGAGCTGGCCAGCCCCACCCCCAAGGCTATAGCCCACCCGTTTTTGTAGCCTCTTTCCGCTGGGCCAGACCCTATGCCTCGGCCTTCGGGTAGATATTTTGAGCACGGCTGTAGGCACCCGGCTCATTTTTGGCACACGGAGGCGCCTGTAGAGTCTCGCGCTATCCAGGAGTGTCGGCCCGGACGAAGTTGGCCAGCCCCACCTCCCAGAGCTGCCAGCCCTCCTCCTCCACCCGTTTTTGGTGGCCTCCTTCCGCTGGGCCAGACTTGGCGCCTGACCTTCGAGGCGGGTATTTTGGGCGCGGCAGCTCATGCAGCCTATTTTGGCACACGGAGGCGCCTCGCGGTTCTCAGGGCCATTCAGAGTCCGGCGGACCAAGTTCAGCCAGCCCCACCCCCAAGGCTACAGCCCACCCGTTTTGTGGCCTCTTTCAGCTGGACGTAAACTTGGCGCCCGGCCTTGGCGCGAGTGTTTTTAGGCGCGGCTGTGCCCAGCAGCCTTTTGGCACACGCAGGCGCCTCAAAGGGTCTCAAGGCTATTCCGAGTCCGAGCGGACGAAAGCTGGCCAGCCCCACTCCAAAGGCTATAGTCCACCCGCTTTTGTGGCCTCTTTCCGCTGGACGATCTTGGCGCCCGGCCTTCGGGCGAGTATTTTTATGCTGCTGTGCCCGCTGCCTATTTTTGGCACACGGAGGCGCCTCGAACGGTCTAGCGCCATTCTGAGTCAGGCGGAGGAAGTTGGCCAGCCCCCACTCCCCAAGCAGGTAAGCCCACCTGTTTTTGTGGCCTCTTTCCGCTGGACCGATCCTGGCGCCCTGCCTTCGGGCGGGTATTTTTGGGCGCGGCTGTGCCCGCGGTCTATTTTTGGCACACAAGGAGGCGCCTCGTAAAGTCTCGCGCTTTATTCGGGTCCAGTGAGATGAAGTCGGCCAGCCCCACTCCCCTAAGGCTATAGCCCACCCGTTTTTGTGGCCTCTTTCCGCTGGACGAACTTGGCGCCCTGCCTTCGAGCTGGTATTTTGGGCGCGGCTGTGCCCGCTGCGCCCTATTTTTGGCACACGGAGGCGCCTCGCAAGAGTCTCGCTCCATTCCGAGTCCGGCCCGGGTGACGGTTGGCCAGCCCTACCCTCTAAGCAGGTAGCCCACCCACGTTTGTGGCCTCTTTCAGCTGGGATTTGGTCTTGGCATTACGACGCCGGGTGGGTATTTTTGGCGCGGCTGTGCCTGCGGCTCATTTTTAACACACGGAGGCGCCTCGCAAAGTCTCGCGCCCATTCCGGAGTCAGCGGACAGAAGTTGGCCAGCCCCCACTCTGCCAGGCATAGCCCACCCGCTTTTGTGGCCTCTTTCCGCTTGACCAGACTTGGCGCCCGGCCTTCGGGCAGGTATATTTGTAGCGCGGCTGTGCCCAAGGGTCTGTTAGCCACACAGCTGCGGAGGCACCTACCATGAAGTCTCGCTCCATTCCGAGTCCAGCCGGACCGAAGTTGGCCAGCCCCACCCCCAAGGCTGGTGCAGGCCACCTGCTTTTGTGGCCTCTTTTCCGCTGGGCGAACAGCGCGCCTGCAGCCTGGCTGGTATTTTGGGCGCGGCTGTGCCTGCGACCTGGCCCCAGTACACGGAGGCGCCTCGCAAAGTCTCGCTCCATTCCGAGTCCGGCCGGACGAGTTGGCCAGCCCAACCCCCAAGGCTATGGCCCACCCGTTTTTGTGGCCTCTTTCCGCTGGACGACCCTGGCGCCCGGCCTTCGGAGTGAATTATTTTTAGGCGCTGCTGTGCCCGCTGACCTCATTTTTGGCACACGAAGGCGCCTCGCAAGTCTCGCGCCATTCCGAGTCCGGCGGACCCGAGTTGGCCAGCCCCACTCCCCTGGGCTATAGGGCCCACCCGCTTTGTGGCCTCTTTCCGCTGGGCGGCATCTCTTGGCGCCCCTGCCTTCGGGCAGAGAGCTTGGGAAGCTCGGCAGTGCCACGCTTCCTAGTTTTTGCACACCGAGGCGCCTGCAAGTCTCCCGCCATTCCGAGTCCAGTAGACGAAGTTGGCCAGCCCCACCCCCAAGGCTATAGCCCACCCGTTTTTGTGGCCTATTTCCACTTGGCGATTTCGGCGCCCGGCCTTGGGCGAGTATTTTTAGGCGCGGCTGTGCCCGCGGCCTATCCTTGGCACACGGAGGCGCCCCGCAAAGTCTCGCTTCCGATTCCGAGTCCAGTAGGACAGAGTTGTAGCCAGCCCCGCCCCCAAGGCTATAGCCCACCCGCTTTTTGTGGCCTCTTTCCGCTTGACGAGCAGCGCGCCTTCTGCCTTCGGTAATTGTATTTTTAATGCCGCTGTGTCCGCAGCCTATTTTTTTGGCATTAATGGAGGCGCTTTCAGAAAGTCTCGCGCCATTCGGTAGTCCGAGGCGGACGAGATTGGCCAGCTCCACCCACCAAATCCTGGCCACCCGCTTTTTGTGGCCTCTTTCCGCTGGGCAGACATGTCGCCCGGCCTTCGGGCGGGTATTTTTGGGCGCGGCTGTGCCCGCAGCCTATTTTTAGCACACGGATGCGCCTCGCGAAGTCTCGCGCCATTCCGAGTCCGAGCTGACAGAAGTTGGCCAGCCCCACCCCCAAGGCTATAGCCCACCCGCTTTTGTGGCCTCTTTCAGCTGGACGAACTTGGCGCCCGGCCTTCAAGCGAGATATTTTTAGCGCGGCTGTGCCATGACCTTTACACGCAGCTGCAGGCACCTCACGAAGTCTCGCGCCATTCCGAGTCCGAGGCGGACGAATTTGCTACAGCTCCACTTCAAGGCACCTGGCCCACCACTGTTTTGTGGCCTCTTTCCGCTTGACGATCTTGGCGCCCGCCTCGGGCGGGTATTTTGCGCGGCTGTGCCCATGCCATTTTTGGCACTGAGGCGCCGCAGTCTCGCGCCCATTCTGAGTCCATGGACTTGCTGGCCAGCCCCCACCCTCAGCAAGGCTATAGCTCACCCCGCTTGTGGCCTCTTTCCGCTTGGACGGTTCTACTCTGCCTTCGGGCGAGTATTTTGGCGCACGCCAAGGCTCATTTTTGGCACAAGGAGGCGCCTCCCAAAGTCTCGCGCCATTCCAGTCCGCGGACGGTTGGCCAGCCCCACCCCCAAGGCTATAGCCCACCCGCTTTTGTGGCCTCTTTCCGCTGGACGATCTTGGCGCCCGGCCTTCGGGCGGGTATTTTTGGGCGCGGCTGTGCCCGCGCCTATTTTTGGCACACGGAGGCGCCTCGCAAAGTCTCGCGCCATTCCGAGTCCGCGGACGAAGTTGGCCAGCCCCCACCCCCAAGGCTATAGCCCACCCGCTTTTGTGGCCTCTTTCCGCTGGACGATCTTGGCGCCCGGCCTTCGGGCGGGTATTTTTGGGCGCGGCTGTGCCAGGAGCCTATTTTTGGCACACGGAGGCGCCTCGCGAAGTCTCGCGCCATTCCGAGTCCGGCGGACGAAGTTGGCCAGCCCCACCCCCAAGGCTATAGCCCACCCGTTTTTGTGGCCTCTTTCCGCTGGACGAACTTGGCGCCCCGGCCTTCGGGCGGGTATTTTTGGGCGCGGCTGTGCCCGCGGCCTATTTTTGGCACACGGAGGCGCCTCGCAAAGTCTCGCGCCATTCCGAGTCCGGCGGACGAAGTTGGCCAGCCCCACCCCCCAAGGCTATAGCCCACCCGTTTTTGTGGCCTCTTTCCGCTTGACGAACTTGGCGCCCCGGCCTTCGGGCGGGTATTTTTGGGCGCGGCTGTGCCCGCGGCCTATTTTTGGCACACGGAGGCGCCTCGCAAAGTCTCGCGCCATTCCGAGTCCGGCGGACGAAGTTGGCCAGCCCCACCCCCCAAGGCTATAGCCCACCCGCTTTTGTGGCCTCTTTCCGCTGGACGAACTTGGCGCCCCGGCCTTCGGGCGGGTATTTTTGGGCGCGGCTGTGCCAACGGCCTATTTTTGGCACACGGAGGTGCCTCGCAAAGTCTCGCGCCATTCCGAGTCCGGCGGACGAAGTTGGCCAGCCCTCGCCCCCAAGGCTATAGCCCACCCGTTTTTGTGGCCTCTTTCCGCTGGACGAACTTGGCGCCCGGCCTTCGGCGGGTATTTTGGGCGCGGCTGTGCCTGCTGCCTATTTTTGGCACACGGAGGCGCCGCAAAGTCTCGCGCCATTCCGAGTCCGCGGACGAAGTTGGCCAGCCCCACCCCCAAGGCTATAGCCCACCCGCTTTTGTGGCCTCTTTCCGCTGGACGAACTTGGCGCCCGGCTTCGGGCGGGTATTTTTTGGCGCTGCTGTGCCCTGCGCGCCTATTTTTGGCACACGGAGGCGCCTCGCAAAGTCTCGCGCCATTCCGAGTCCGGGCGGACGAAGTTGGCCAGCCCCACCCCCAAGGCTATAGCCCACCCGCTTTTGTGGCCTCTTTCCGCTGGACGAACTTGGCGCCCGGCCTTCGGGCGGGTATTTTTGGGTGCGGCTGTGCTCACGGCCTATTTTTGGCACACGGAGGCGCCTCGCAAAGTCTCGCGCCATTGCGAGTCCGGCGGACGAAGTTGGCCAGCCCCACCCCCCAAGGCTATAGCCCACCCGTTTTTGTGGCCTTTTTCCGCTGGACGAACTTGGCGCCCCGGCCTTCGGGCGGGTATTTTTGGGCGCGGCTGCGCCCTCGGCCTATTTTTGGTACACGGAGGCGCGTCGCAAAGTTTCGCGCCATTCCGAGTTCGGCGGACGAATTTGGCCAGCCCCACCCCCCAAGGCTATAGCCCACCCGATTATGTGGCCTTTTTCCTCTGGACGAACTTGGCGCCCCGGTCTTCGGGCGGGTATTTTTTGGCGCGGCTGGGCCTGCGGCCTATTGTTGGGACACGGCGGCGCCCCGCAAAGCCTCGCCCCATCCCGAGCGCGGCGGACGAAGTTGGCCAACCCCACCCCCCAAGGCTATAGCCCACCTGTTTTTGTGGCCTCTTTCCGCTGGACGAGCTTGGCGCCCCGGCCTTCGGGCGGGTATTTTTGGGCGCGGCTGTGCCCGCGGCCTATTTTTTGCACACGGAGGCGCCTCGCAAAGTTTCGCGCCATTCGGAGTCCGGCGGATCAGTTGGCCAGCCCCACCCCCCAAGGCTATAGCCCACCCGCTTTTTGTGGCCTCTTTTTTGTGGCCCCTCTTTCCGCTGTGACGAACTTGGCGCACGGAGGCGCCTCGCAGGCCATTCCGAGTATTTTTGGCCAGCGGCTGCCCCAAGGCTATAGCCCACCCTATGGCCTTTTCCGCACTTGGAGGCGCCTCGCAAAGTCTCGCGCCATTCCGAGTCCGTCTCGCGGACAGTCCGCGGATTTAGTTGGCCAGCCCCAGCCCCACCCCCCAAGGCTATAGCCCACCCGAGTTTCGTGGCCTCTTTCCGCTGGTTGGCGAACTTGGCGCCAAGCCTTAGCCCACCCGCGTGGGCCTTTTCCGCTGGACGGCTGTGCCCGCGGCCTATTTTTGCGGCTGGCCACGCGGCTATTTTTGGCACACGGAGGCGCCTCGCTCGCGCCATTCCGAGTCCGGCGGACGGTTGGCCAGCCCCACCCCACAAGGCTATAGCCCACCCGCTTTTGTGGCCTCTTTCCGCTGGACGAACTTGGCGCCCGGCCTTCGGGCGGGTATTTTTGGGCGCGGCTGTGCCCGCGGCCTATTTTTGGCACACGGAGGCGCCTCGCAAAGTCTCGCGCCATTCCGAGTCCGCGGACGAAGTTGGCCAGCCCCACCCCCAAGGCTATAGCCCACCCGCTTTTGTGGCCTCTTTCCGCTGGACGATCCCTTGGCGCCCGGCCTTCGGGCGGAGTATTTTTGGCGCGGCTGTGCCCGCGGCCTATTTTTGGCACACCGAGGCGCCTCGCGAAGTCTCGCGCCATTACGAGTCCGTCTATTTTTTTTTGGCGGACGGTTGGCCAGCCCCACCCCCCAAGGCTATAGCCCACCCGTTTTTGTGGCCTTTTTCCGCTGGACAAACTTGGCGCCCCGGCCTTCGGGCGGGTATTTTTGGGCGCGGCTGTGCCCGCGGTCTATTTTTGGCACACGTAGACACCTCGCAAAGTCTCGCACCATTCCGAGTCCGCGGACGAAGTTGGCCAGCCCCACCCCCCAAGGCCATAGCCCACCCATTTTTGTGGCCGTTTTCCGCTGGACGAACTTGGCGCCCCGGCCTTCGGGCGGGTATTTTTAGCGGCGCGGCCAGTGCCACAGCGGTCTATTTTTGCACACTTGGAGGCGCCTCAGGCTATAAGTCTCGTGGCCCATTCCCGAGTCCGGGTATTTGGCGCGGCGGACGGCCTGTGGCCAGCCCCACCCCCAAGGCTATAGCCCACCCGTTTTTGTGGCCTCTTTCCGCTGGACGAACTTGGCGCCCGGGCCTTCGGGCGGGTATTTTTACACACGGCTGTGCCTGCTGCCTATTTTTGGCACACGGAGGCGCCTCGCGAAGTCTCGCTCTCCATTCCGAAACCGCGGATTTGGAGTTGGCCAGCTCCCACTCCTCTAAGGCTATAGCCCACCTGCTTTAGTGGCCTTCTTCTCCTGGATTTGTCTTGGCGCCTCCCCGGCTTCGGGCGAGTATTTTTGGCGCGCGGCTGTGCCTGCGCCCTATTTTTGGGCACACTGAGGCGCCCTCGCAAGTCTCGC
>JAUJEF010000118.1:0-120946 GCA_030444885.1 Citrus sp. QX-2021
TTCCGCTGGAGCGAACGCGCCCCGGCCTTGAGCGGGTATTTTTAGGCGCGGCTGTGCCCGCGGCCTGTTTTAGCACAGCGACGCGCCTCCGCAAAGTCTCGCGCCATTCCGAGTCCGGCGGAGCGAAGTTGGCCAGCCCCACCCCAAAGGCTGTAGCCACCGTTTTGTGGCCTCTTTCCGCTGGAGCGAACTTGGCGCCCGGCCTTCGGGCGGGTATTTTTAAGCGCGGCTGTGCCATGGCCTATTTTGGCACACGGAGCGCCTCGCAAAGTCTCGCGCCATTCCGAGTCCGGCGAGACGAAGTTGGCCAGCCCCACCCCCAGCTATAGCCCACCCGTTTTGTGGCCTCTTTCCGCTGGGCCCGAACTTGGCGCCCGGCCTTGAGGCGGGTATTTTGCAGGCGCGGCTGTGCCCGCGGACTGGCCCCACAGCACACGGGCGCCTCTGCGAGTCTCGCGCCATTCGAGTCCGGACCAGTTGGCCAGGCCCACCCCCAAGGCTATAGCCCACCCGTTTTTGTGGCCTCTTTCCGCTGGACGAACTTGGCGCCCGGCCTTCGGGCGGGTATTTTTAGGCGCGGCTGTGCCCCATGACCTATTTTGCAGCACTGGAGGCGCCTCGCAAAGTCTGGCGCCATTCCGAGTCCGGCGGACGAAGTTGCCAGCCCACCCCCAAGGCTATAGCCCACCCGTTTTGTGGCCTCTTTCCGCTGGACGAACTTGGCGCCCGGCCTTCGGGCGGGTATTTTTAGGCGCGGCTGTGCCCGCGGCCTAGCCCCCAGCACACGGAGGCGCCTCGCAAAGTCTCGCGCCATTCCGAGTCCGAGTGGACAGAAGTTAGCCAACCCACGCCCCAAGGCTATAGCCCACCCGTTTTGTGGCCTCTTTCCGCTGGCCGAACTTGGCGCCCGGCCTTCGGGCGGAGGTATTTTTAGGCGCGGCTGTGCCCGCCTTTGGCCTATTTTGGCACACGGAGGCGCCTGCAAAGTCTCGCGCCATTCGAGTCCGGCGGAGCCCGAGTTGGCCAGCCCCACCCCCAAGGCTATAGCCCACCGTTTTTGTGGCCTCTTTCCGCTGGGCCGAACTTGGCGCCCGGCCTTCGGGCGGAGTATTTTTGGCGCGGCTGTGCCGCGACCTATTTTAGCACACGGAGGCGCCTCGCAAAGTCTCGCGCCATTCGAGTCCGAGCGGACGAAGTTGGCCAGCCCCACCCAGGCTATAAGGTTTTTGCTTGGCCTAGCCCACCCGTTTTGTGGCCTCTTTGGGCGAACTTGGCGCCCGGCCTTGGGCGGGTATTTTTGGGCGCGGCTGTGGCGCGGCCTATTTTTGCACACGGAGGCGCCTCTTAAAGTCTCGCGCCAATCCGAGTACAGCGGACGAAGTTGGCCAGCCAAAACCCCCAAGGCTATAGCCACCCCGGTGTTGTGGCCTCTGTCCGCTGGACCGAACTTGGCGCCCGGCCTTCGGGCGGGTATTTTTAGGCGCGGCTGTGCCGCTGGCCTATTTTGGCACACGGGCGCCTCGCGAGTCTCGCGCCATTCCGAGTCGGCGGACGAGTTGGCCAGCCCCACCCCCAAGGCTATAGCCCACCCGTTTTGTGGCCTCTTTCCGCTGGACCCGAACTTGGCGCCCGGCCTTCGGGCGGGTATTTTTGGCGCGGCTGTGCCCGCGGCCTATTTTTGGCACGGAGGCGCCTCGCAGAGTCTGGCGCCATTCCGAGTCCGGCGGACCAAAGTTGGCCAGCCCCACCCCCAAGGCTATAGCCCACCCGTTTTGTGGCCTCTTTCCGCTGGAGCGAACTTGGCGCCCGGCCTTCAGGCGGGTATTTTTAGGCGCGGCTGTGCCCGCGGCCTATTTTGGCACACGGAGCGCCTCGTAAAGTCTCGCGCCATTCCGAGTCCGGCGGACAGAAGTTGGCCAGCCCCACCCCCAAGGCTATAGCCCACCCGTTTTGTGGCCTCTTTCCGCTGGGACGAACTTGGCGCCCGGCCTTCGGGCGGGTATTTTTAGGCAGCGGCTGTGCCCATGACCTATTTTTGGCTTCACGGAGGCGCCTCGCAAAGTCTCGCGCCATTCAGAGTCCGGCGGACGAAGTTGGCCAGCCCCACCCCAAGGCTATAGCCCACCCGTTTTGTGGCCTCTTTCCGCCTGGGCGAACTTGGCGCCCGGCCTTGGGCGGGTATTTTTAAGATGCGGCTGCGCAGCGCAGCCTATTTTACAGCACACGGAGGCGCCTCGCACAGTCTCGCTCCATTCCGAGTCCGGCGGACGAAGTTGGCCAGCCCCACCCCCCAAGTCTATAGCCCACCCGTTTTTGTGGCCTCTTTCCGCTGGACAAATTTGGCGCCCCGGCCTTCGGGCGGGTATTTTTGGGCGCGGCTGTGCCCGCGGCCTATTTTTGGCACACGGAGGCGCCTCGCGAAGTCTCGCGCCATTCCGAGTCCGGCGTACGAAGTTGGCCAGCCCCACCCCCAAGGCTATAGCCCACCCGTTTTGTGGCCTCTTTCCGCTGGACGAACTTGGCGCCCGGCCTTGGGCGGGTATTTTTGGGCGCGGCTGTGCCCCGCGGCCTAGCCCACAGCACACGGAGGCGCCTCGCGAAGTCTCGCGCCATTCCGAGTCCGGCGGACAAAGTTGGCCAGCCCCACCCCCAAGGCTATAGCCCACCCGTTTTGTGGCCTCTTTCCGCTGGGCGAACTTGGCGCCCGGCCTTGGGCGGGTATTTTGAGGCGCGGCTGTGCCCGCGCGGCCTATTTTTGGCACACTGGAGGCGCCTCGTAAAGTCTCGCTCCATTCCGAGTCAGCGGACCAGTTGGCCAGCCCCCACCCCCAAGGCTATAGCCCACCCGTTTTGTGGCCTCTTTCCGCTGGGCGAACTTGGCGCCCGGCCTTTGGGCGGGTATTTTTGGCGCGGCTGTGCAGCCTATTTTTGGCACACGGAGGCGCCTCGCAAAGTCTCAGAGCGCCATTCCGAGGCCGGCGGACGAGTTGGCCAGCCCCACCCCCAAGGCTATAGCCCACCCGTTTTTGTGGCCTCTTTCCGCTGGGCGAACTTGGCGCCCGGCCTTGGGCGGGTATTTTTAGGCGCGGCTGTGCCCGCGGCCTATTTTCCCAGCACACGGAGCGCCTCGCGAAGTCTCGCGCCATTCCGAGTCCGGCGTACGAAGTTGGCCAGCCCCACCCCCAAGGCTATAGCCCACCCGTTTTTGTGGCCTCTTTCCGCTGGGCGAACTTGGCGCCCCGGCCTTCGGGCGGGTATTTTTGGGCGCGGCTGTGCCCTGTGCGCGGCCTATTTTTGGCACACGGAGGCGCCTCGCCAAGTCTCGCGCCATTCCGAGAGTCAGGCCGGACGAAGTTGGCCAGCCACCCCCAAGGCTATAGCCCACCCGTTTTTGTGGCCTCTTTCTGCTGGACGAACTTGGCGCCCGGCCTTTGGGCGGGTATTTTTGGGCGCGGCTGTGCCGGCCGGCCTATTTTTAGCACACGGGCGCCTCGCCAAGTCTCGCGCCATTCCGAGTCCGGCGGACGAAGTTGGCCAACCCCACCCCCAAGGCTATAGCCCACCCGTTTTTGTGGCCTCTTTCCGCTGGGACGAACTTGGCGCCCGGCCTTGGGCGGGGTATTTTTAGCGCGGCTGTGCCAGCGGCAAGCCTATGCACAGCACACGGAGCGCCTCGCAAGTCTCGCGCCATTCCGAGTCCAGCGGACGAAGTGGGCCAGCCCCACCCCCCAAGGCTATCGCCCACCCGTTTTTGTGGCCTATTTCGGATTGAAGAACTTGGCGCCCCGGCCTGCGGACGGGTATTTTTGGGGGCGGCTGTGCCCGCAGCCTATTTCCCAGCACACGGAGCGCCTCGCGAAGTCTCGCGCCATTCCGAGTCCGGCGGACAGTTGGCCAGCCCCACCCCCAAGTCTATAGCCCACCAGTTTTTGTGGCCTCTTTCTGCTGGGCGAACTTGGCGCCCCGGCCTTCGGGCGGGTATTTTTGGCGCGGCTGTGCCCGCGGCCTATTTTGGCACACGGAGGCGCCTCGCGAAGTCTCGCGCCATTCCGAGTCCGAGGCGGACGAAGTTGGCCAGCCCCACCCCCAAGGCTATAGCCCACCCGTTTTGTGGCCTCTTTCCGCTGGGCGAGACTTGGCGCCCGGCCTTCGGGCGGGTATTTTTGGGCGCGGCTGTGCCCGCGGCCTATTTTGGCACACGGAGGCGGCTCGCAAAGTCTCGCGCCATTCCGAGTCCGGCGGACAAAGTTGGCCAGCCCCACCCCCCACGGCTATAGCCCACCCGTTTTTGTGGCCTCTTTCCGCTGGGCGAACTTGGCGCCCGGCCTTCGGGCGGGTATTTTTAGGCGCGGCTGTGCCCGCTGGCCTATTTACAGCACACGGAGGCGCCTCGCAAAGTCTCGCGCCATTCCGAGTCCGGCGGACCAAAGTTAGCCAGCCCCACCCCCAAGGCTATAGCCCACCCGTTTTTGTGGCCTCTTTCCGCTGGGCGAACTTGGCGCCCGGCCTTCCGGGCGGGTATTTTTGGGCGCGGCTGTGCCCGCGGCCTATTTTTTGGCACACGGAGGCGCCTCGCAAAGTCTCGCGCCATTCGGGAGTCCGAGCGGACGAAGTTGGCCAGCCCCACCCCGAGGCTATAGCCCACCCGTTTTGTGGCCTCTTTCCGCTGGACGAACTTGGCGCCCCGGCCTTCGGGCGGGTATTTTTTGGCGCGGCTGTGCCCGCGGCCTATTTTTGGCACACGGAGGCGCCTCGCACAGTCTCGCTCCATTCCGAGTCCGGCGGACGAAGTTGGCCAGCCCCACCCCCCAAGTCTATAGCCCACCCGTTTTTGTGGCCTCTTTCCGCTGGACAAATTTGGCGCCCCGGCCTTCGGGCGGGTATTTTTGGGCGCGGCTGTGCCCATGACCTATTTTGGCACACGGGCGCCTCGCGAAGTCTCGCGCCATTCCGAGTCCGGCGGACGAGTTGGCCAGCCCCACCCCCAAGGCTATAGCCCACCCGTTTTGTGGCCTCTTTCCGCTGGGCCGAACTTGGCGCCCGGCCTTCGGGCGGGTATTTTTGGGCGCGGCTGTGCCCCATGGCCTATTCCCAGCACACGGGGCGCCTCGCGAGGCTCGCGCCATTCGAGTCCCGGCGGACAAAGTTAGCCAGCCCCACCCCCAAGGCTATAGCCCACCCGTTTTGTGGCCTCTTTCCGCTTGA
Organism: Citrus sp. QX-2021; assembly: GCA_030444885.1. Taxonomy (NCBI): domain Eukaryota; kingdom Viridiplantae; phylum Streptophyta; class Magnoliopsida; order Sapindales; family Rutaceae; genus Citrus; species Citrus sp. QX-2021. The sequence goes on from JAUJEF010000118.1 coordinate 5,206, forward strand.
CGAACTTGGCGCCCGGCCTTCGGCGGGGTATTTTTGGCGCGGCTGTGCCCGCTGACCTATTGCCCACACAGCACACGGAGCGCCTCGTAAAGTCTCGCTCCATTCCGAGTCCGAGCGGACAGAAGTTGGCCAGCCCCACCCCCAAGGCTATAGCCCACCCGTTTTTGTGGCCTCTTTCCGCTGGGCCGAACTTGGCGCCCGGCCTTTGGGCGGGTATTTTTGGGCGCGGCTGTGCCCGCGGCCTGGCCCACAGCACTGAGGCGCCTCGCAAAGTCTCGCGCCATTCCGAGTCCGGCGTACGAACTTCGCCAGCCCCACCCCCAGGCTATAGCCCACCCGTTTTGTGGCCTCTTTCCGCTGGGCGAACTTGGCGCCCGGCCTTGGGCGGGTATTTTTAGGCGCGGCTGTGCCGCGGCCTATTTTTGGCACACGGAGCGCCTCGTGAAGTCTCGCGCCATTCCGAGTCCGGCGGACGAAGTTGGCCAGCCCCACCCCCAAGGCTATAGCCCACCCGTTTTGTGGCCTTTTTCCGCTTGCGAACTTGGCGCCCGGCCTTCGGGCGGGTATTTTTGGGCGCGGCTGTGCCGCGGCCTGGCCACACCCAGCACACGGCGCCGCCTCGCACAGTCTCGCTCCATTCCGAGTCCGGCGGACGAAGTTGGCCAGCCCCGCCCCCCAGGTCTGTATCGCACGCGGTTTGGTGGGCTCTTTGCGCGGGTCAAACTTGGCGCCCCGGCCTTCGGGCGGGTATTTTGGGCGCGGCTGTGCCCCACGGCCTATTTTGGCACACGGAGCGCCTCGCGAAGTCTCGCGCCATTCCAGGAGTCCGGCGTACGAAGTTGGCCAGCCCCACCCCCAAGGCTATAGCCCACCCGTTTTGTGGCCTCTTTCCGCTGGGCGAACTTGGCGCCCGGCCTTCGGGCGGGTATTTTTAGGCGCGGCTGTGCCAGCGGCCTATTGGCCAGCACCACGGAGGCGCCTTGCAAAGTCTCGCGCCATTCCGAGTCCGGCGGGACGAAGTTGGCCAGCCCCACCCCCAAGGCTATAGCCCACCCGTTTTGTGGCCTCTTTCCGCTGGACAAACTTGGCGCCCGGCCTTGGGCGGGTATTTTTGGCGCGGCTGTGCCCGCATGACCTATTTTGGCACACGGAGGTGCTGCGCGAAGTCTCGCGCCATTCCGAGTCCGGCGGACGAAGTTGGCCAGCCCCACCCCCAAGGCAATAGCCCACCCGTTTTGTGGCCTCTTTCCGCTGGGCCGAACTTGGCGCCCGGCCTTCGGGCGGGTATTTTTGGGCGCGGCTGTGCCCGTGGCCTATTTTGGCACACGGAGGCGCCTTGCAAAGTCTCGCTCCATTCGAGTCCGGCGGGACGAAGTTGGCCAGCCCCACCCCTAAGGCTATAGCCCACCCGTTTTGTGGCCTCTTTCCGCTGGGACGAACTTGGCGGCCCGGCCTTCGGGCGGGTATTTTTGGGCGCGGCTGTGCCCGCGGCCTATTTTTGGCACCACGGGGCGCCTCGCGAGTCTCGCGCCATTCCGAGTCCGGCGGACCAGTTGGCCAGCCCCACCCCCAAGGCTATAGCCCACCCGTTTTTGTGGCCTCTTTCCGCTGGGCGAACTTGGCGCCCGGCCTTCGGGCGGAGTATTTTTAGGCGCGGCTGTGCCCGCGGCCTATTTTTGGTACACGGAGGCGCGTCGCGAGTCTCGCGCCATTCCGAGTCCGAGCGGACGAAGTTGGCCAGCCCCACCCCCAAGGCTATAGCCCACCCGTTTTGTGGCCTCTTTCCGCTGGACGAACTTGGCGCCCCAGCCTTCGAGGCGGGTATTTTTGGCGCGGCTGCGCCCGTGGCCTATTTTGGCACACGGAGGCGCCTCGCAAAGTCTCGCTCCATTCCGAGTCCGGCGGACGAAGTTGGCCAGCCCACCCCCAAGGCTATAGCCCACCCGTTTTTGTGGCCTCTTTCCAGCTGGACGAACTTGGCGCCCGGCCTTCGGGCGGGTATTTTGGCGGCGCGGCTGTGCCCGCGGCCTGTTTTGAGCACGCGGAGGCACCTCGCGAAGTCTCGCGCCATTCCGAGTCCGGCGGACGAAGTTGGCCAGCCCCACCCCCAAGGCTATAGCCCACCCGTTTTGTGGCCTCTTTCCGCTGGACGAACTTGGCGCCCGGCCTTGGGCGGGTATTTTTGGCGCGGCTGTGCCCGCGGCCTATTTTTGGCACACGGAGCGCCTCGCAAAGTCTCGCTCCATTCCGAGTCCGAGCGGACGAAGTTGGCCAACCCCACCCCCAAGGCTATAGCCCACCACGTTTTGTGGCCTCTTTCCGCTGGGCCGAACTTGGCGCCCGGCCTTCGGGCGGGTATTTTAGGCGCGGCTGTGCCTGCGCGGCCTATTTTGGCACACGGGGCGCCTTGCAAAGTCTCGCGCCATTCGAGTCCGGCGGACGAGTTGGCCAGCCCCACCCCCAAGGCTATAGCCCACCCGTTTTTGTGGCCTCTTTCCGCTGGGCGAACTTGGCGCCCGGCCTTGGGCGGGGTATTTTTGGCGCGGCTGTGCCCGCGGCCTATTTTGGCACACGGGGCGCTTGGCAAAGTCTCGCGCCATTCCGAGTCCGGCGGACGAGAGTTGGCCAGCCCCACCCCCCAAGGCTATAGCCCACCCGTTTTGTGGCCTCTTTCCGCTGGGCGAACTTGGCGCCCGGCCTTCGGGGCGGGTATTTTTGGGCGCGGCTGTGCCCGTGGCCTATTTTGGCACACGGGCGCCTCGCAAAGTCTCGCGCCATTCCGGAGTCCGAGCGGACAGAAGTTGGCCAGCCCCACCCCCAAGGCTATAGCCCACCCGTTTTGTGGCCTCTTTCCGCTGGGCGAACTTGGCGCCCGGCCTTCGGGCGGGTATTTTTAGGCGCGGCTGTGCCCGCGGCCTATTTTGGCAGCACGGAGGCGCCTCGCCAAGTCTCGCGCCATTCGAGTCCGGCGGACGAGTTGGCCAGCCCCACCCCCAAGGCTATAGCCCACCCGTTTTTGTGGCCTCTTTCCGCTGGGCGAACTTGGCGCCCGGCCTTCGGGCGGGTATTTTTGGCGCGGCTGTGCCCATGGCCTATTTTAGCACACGGAGGCGCTTCATGAAGTCTCGCGCCATTCGGAGTCCGGCGGACGAAGTTGGCCAGCCCCACCCCCCAAGGCTATAGCCCACCCGTTTTTGTGGCCTTTTTCCGCTTGGCCGACCTTGGCCCCCCGGCCTGCGGGCGGGTATTTTTTGGCCCGGCTGTGCCGCGGCCTATTTTTGGTACACGGGCGCCTCGCACAGTCTCGCTTCATTCCGAGTCCGGCGGACGAAGTTGGCCAGACCCCCCCCCCAATGCTGTTTCCGTAGCTTTTTTGTGGGCTCTTTCCGCTGGACGAACTTGGCGCCCCGGCCTTCGGGCAGGTATTTTTGGGCGCGGCTGTGCCCGCTGACCTGGCCACAGCACACGGGCGCCTCGCCAAGTCTCGCGCCATTCCGTGTCCGAGCGGACAGGAGTTGGCCAGCCCCACCCCCAAGGCTATAGCCCACCCGTTTTGTGGCCTCTTTCCGCTGGGCCGAACTTGGCGCTTTGGCCTTCGGGCGGGGTATTTTTTGGGCGCGGCTGTGCCTGTGGCCTATTTTGGCACCCGGAGACGCCTCGCAAAGTCCCGCTCCATTCGGCGTCCGGCTGTAGAAGTTGGCCATCCCCTCCACACCAGGCATAAGCCGAACCGTTTTTGTGGCCTCTTTCCGCTGGACGAACTTGGCGCCCCGGCCTTGGGCGGGTATTTTTGGGCGCGGCTGTGCCTGCGCGGCCTATTTTTAGCACACGGAGGCGCCTTGCAAAGTCTCGCGCCATTCGAGTCCGGCGGGACGAGTTGGCCAGCCCCACCCCCAAAGGCTATAGCCCACCCGTTTTTGTGGCCTCTTTCCGCTGGACAAACTTGGCGCCCCGGCCTTCGGGCGGGTATTTTTGGGCGCGGCTGTGCCCGCGGCCTATTTTTGGCACACGGAGGTGCTGCGCGAAGTCTCGCGCCATTCCGAGTCCGGCGGACGAAGTTGGCCAGCCCCACCCCCAAGGCTATAGCCCACCCGTTTTTGTGGCCTCTTTCCGCTGGACGAACTTGGCGCCCCGGCCTTCGGGCGGGTATTTTTGGGCGCGGCTGTGCCCGTGGCCTATTTTTGGCACACGGAGGCGCCTTGCAAAGTCTCGCTCCATTCCGAGTCCGGCGGACGAAGTTGGCCAGCCCCACCCCCTAAGGCTATAGCCCACCCGTTTTTGTGGCCTCTTTCCGCTGGACGAACTTGGCGGCCCGGCCTTCGGGCGGGTATTTTTGGGCGCGGCTGTGCCCGCGGCCTGGCCCCAGCACACGGAGGCGCCTCGCGAGTCTCGCGCCATTCCGAGTCCGAGCGGGACGAAGTTGGCCAGCCCCACCCCCAAGGCTATAGCCCACCCGTTTTGTGGCCTCTTTCCGCTGGACGAACTTGGCGCCCGGCCTTGGGCGGGGTATTTTTAGGCGCGGCTGTGCCCGCGGCCTGTTTTTGGTACACGGAGGCCCGTCGCGAAGTCTCGCTCCATTCCGAGTCCGGCGGACCAGTTGGCCAGCCCACCCCCAAGGCTATAGCCCACCCGTTTTGTGGCCTCTTTCCGCTGGAGCCGAACTTGGCGCCCGGCCTTGGGCGGGTATTTTTAGGCGCGGCTGTGCCCGCGGCCTATTTTAACACACGGAGGCACCTCGCGAAGTCTCGCGCCATTCCGAGTCCGAGCGGATGAAGTTGGCCAGCCCCACCCCCAAGGCTATAGCCCACCCGTTTTGTGGCCTCTTTCCGCTGGAGCGAACTTGGCGCCCGGCCTTGGGCGGGTATTTTTGGGCGCCGCTGTGCCCGCGGCCTATTTTTGGCACACGGGGCGCCTCCCAAAGTCTCGCTCCAATCAGAGTCCGGCGGACGAATTTGGCCAGACCCACCCCCAAGGCTATAGCCCACCCGTTTTTGTGGCCTTTTTCCGCTGGACGAACTTGGCGCCCCGGCCTTCGGGCGGTTATTTTTGGGCGCGGCTGTGCTCGGGGCCTATTTTTGGCACACGGAGGCCGCTCGCAAAATCTCGCGCCATTCCGAGTCCGGCGGACGAAGTTTGCCAGCCCCACCCCCCAAGGCTATAGCCCGCCCGTTTTTGTGGCCTTTTTCCGCAGGACGAACTTGGCGCCCCGGCCTTCGGGCGTGACTGTGCCCGGGGCCTATTTTTGGCAAACGGAGGCCGCTCGCAAAGTCTCGCGCCATTCCGAGTCCGGCGGACGAAGTTGGCCAGCCCCACCCCCCAAGGCTATAGCCCACCCGTTTTTGTGCCCTTTTTCCGCTGGACGAACTTTGCGCCCCAGCCTTCGGGCGGTTATTTTTGGGTGCGGCTGTGCCCGGGGCCTAGTTTTGGCACACGGAGGCCGTTCTCTAAGTCTCGCGCCATTCTGAGTCCGGCGGACGAAGTAGGCCAGCCCCACCCCCCAAGGCTATATAGCCCACCCGTTTTTGTGGCCTTTTTCCGCTGGACGAACTTGGCGCCCCGGCCTTCGGGCGGTTATTTTAGGGTGCGGCTTCGCCCGGGGCCTATTTTTGGCACACGGAGGCCGCTCGTAAAGTCTCGCGCCATTCCGAGTCCGGCGGACGAAGTAGGCCAGCCCCACCCCCCAAGGCTATATAGCCCTCCCGTTTTTGTGCCCTTTTTCCGCTGGACGAACTTGGCGCCCCGGCCTTCGGGCTGTTATTTTTGGGCGCGGCTGTGCCCGTGTCCTATTTTTGGCACACGGAGGCCGCTCGCAATGTCACGCGCCATTCCGAGTCCAGCGGACGAAGTTGGCCAGCCCCATCCCCCAAGGCTATAGCCCACCCGTTTTTGTGGCCATTTTCCGCTGGACCAACTCGGCGCCCCGGCCTTTGGGCGGTTATTTTTGGGCGCGGCTGTGGCTGGGGCCTATTTTTGGCACACGGAGGCCGCTCGCAAAGTCTCGCGCCATTCCGAGTCCGGCGGACGAAGTTGGCCAGCCCCACCCCCCAAGGCTATAGCCCACCCGTTTTTGTTGCCTTTTTCCGCTGGACGAACATCGCGCCCCGTCGTTCGGGCGGTTATTTTTGGGCGCGGCTGTGCTCGGGGCCTATTTTTGGCACACGGAGGCCGCTCGCAAAGTCTCACGCCATTCCGAGTCCGGCGGACAAAGTTGGCCAGCCCCACCCCCAAAGGCTATAGCCCACCCGTTTTTGTGGCCTTTTTCCGCTGGACGAACTTGGCGCCCCGGCCTTCGGGTGCTTATTTTTTGGTGCGGCTGTGCCCGGACCCTATTTTTGCCACACGGAGGCCGCTCGCAAAGTCTCGTGCCACTCCGAGTCCTGCGGACGAAGTTGGCCAGCCCCACCCCCCAAGGCTATAGCCCACCCGTTTTTGTGGCCTTTTTCCGCAGGACGAACTTGGCGCCCCGGCCTTCGGGCGCGGCTGTGCCCGGGGCCTATTTTTGGCACACGGAGGCCGCTCGCAAAGTCTCGCGCCATTCCGAGTCCGGCGGGCGAAGTTGGGCAGCCCCACCCCCCAAGGCTATAGCCCACCCGTTTTTGTTGCCTTTTTCCGCTGGACGAACTTGGCGACCCGGTCTTCGTGCGGTTATTTTTGGGCGCGGCTGTTCCCGGGGCCTATTTTTGGCAGACGGAGGCTGCTCGCAAAGTCTCTCGCCATTGCGAGTCCGGCGGACGAAGTAGGCCAGCCCCACCCCCCAAGGCTATATAGCCCACTTTTTTTTGTGGCCTTTTTCCGCTGGACGAACTTGGCGCCCCGGCCTTCGGGCTGTTATTTTTGGGCGCGGCTGTGTTCGGGGCCTATTTTTGGCACACGGAGGCCGCTCGCAAAGTCTCGCGCCATTCAGAATCCGGCAGACGAAGTTGGCCAGCCCCACCCCCAAAGGCTATAGCCCACCCGTTTTTGTGGCCTTTTTCCGCTGGACGAACTTGGCGCCCCGGCCTTCGGGCGCGGCTGTGCCCGGGGCCTATTTTTGGCAAACGGAGGCTGCTCGCAAAATCTCACGCCATTCCGAGTCCGGCGGACGAAGTTGGCCAGCCCCACCCCCCAAGGCTATAGCCCACCCGTTTTTATGCTCTTTTTCCGCTGGACGAACTTGGCGCCCCGGCCTTTGGGCGGTTATTTTTGGGCGCGGCTGTGCTCGGGGCCTATTTTTGGCACACGAAGGTCGCTCACAAAGTCTCGCGCCATTCCGAGTCCGGCGGACGAAGTTGGCCAGCCAAACCCCCAAAGGCTATAGCCCACCCGTTTTTGTGGCCTTTTTCCGCTGGACGAACTTGGCGCCCCGGCCTTCGGGTGCTTATTTTTGGGCGCGGCTGTGCCCGGGGCCTATTTTTGGCAGACGGAGGCCGCTCGCAAAGTCTCGCGCCACTCCGAGTCCGGCGGACGAAGTTGGCCAGCCCCACCCCCCAAGGCTATAGCCCACCCGTTTTTGTGGCCTTTTCCGCTTGGGGCAGACTTGGCGCCCCGGCCTTCGGGCGCGGCTGTGCCCGGGGCCTATTTTTGGCAAACGGAGGCTGCTCGCAAAATCTCACGCCATTCCGAGTCCGGCGGACGAAGTTGGCCAGCCCCACCCCCCAAGGCTATAACCCACCCGTTTTTATGCTCTTTTTCCGCTGGACGAACTTGGCGCCCCGGCCTTTGGGCGGTTATTTTTGGGCGCGGCTGTGCTCGGGGCCTATTTTTGGCACACGGAGGGCGCTCGCAAAGTCTCGCGCCATTCCGAGTCCGGCGGACGAAGTTGGCCAGCCACACCCCCAAAGGCTATAGCCCACCCGTTTTTGTGGCCTTTTTCCGCTGGACGAACTTGGCGCCCCGGCCTTCGGGTGCTTATTTTTTGGCGCGGCTGTGCCCGGGGCCTATTTTTGGCACACGGAGGCCGCTCGCAAAGTCTCGCGCCATTCCGAGTCCGGCGGACGAAGTTGGCCAGCCCCACCCCCCAAGGCTATAGCCCACCCGTTTTTATGGCCTTTTTCCGCTGGACGAACTTGGCGCCCCGGCCTTCGGGCGCGGCTGTGCCCGTGGCCTATTTTTGGCAAACGGAGGCTGCTCGCAAAATCTCACGCCATTCCGAGTCCGGCGGACGAAGTTGGCCAGCCCCACCCCCCAAGGCTATAGCCCACCCGTTTTTATGCTCTTTTTCCGCTGGACGAACTTGGCGCCCCGGCCTTTGGGCGGTTATTTTTGGGCGCGGCTGTGCTCGGGGCCTATTTTGGCATACGGAGGTCGCTCGCAAAGTCTCGCGCCATTCCGAGTCCGGCGGACGAAGTTGGCCAGCCACACCCCCAAAGGCTATAGCCCACCCGTTTTTGTGGCCTTTTTCCGCAGGACGAACTTGGCGCCCCGGCCTTCGGGTGCTTATTTTTTGGCGCGGCTGTGCCCGGGGCCTATTTTTGGCACACGGATGCCGCTCGCAATGTCTCGCGCCATTCCGAGTCCGGCAGACGAAGTTGGCCAGCCCCACCCCCCAAGGCTATAGCCCACCCGTTTTTGTGGCCATTTTCCGCTGGACGAACTCGGCGCCCCGGCCTTTGGGCGGTTATTTTTGGGCGCGGCTGTGGCTGGGGCCTATTTTTGGCACACGGAGGCCGCTCGCAAAGTCTCGCGCCATTCCGAGTCCGGCGGACGAAGTTGGCCAGCCCCACCCCCCAAGGCTATAGCCCACCCGTTTTTGTTGCCTTTTTCCGCTGGACGAACTTCGCGCCCCGTCGTTCGGGCGGTTAATTTTGGGCGCGGCTGTGCCCGGGGCCTATTTTTGGCACACGGAGGCCGCTCGCAAAGTCTCACGCCATTCAGAGTCCGGCGGACGAAGTGGGCCAGCCCCATCCCCCAAGGCTATAGCCCACCCGTTTTTGTGGCCTTTTTCCGCTGGACGAACTTGGCGCCCCGGCCTTCGGGCGGTTATTTTAGGGTGCGGCTGTGCCCGGGGCCTATTTTTGGCACACGGAGGCCGCTCGCAAAGTCTCGCGCCATTCCGAGTCCGGCGGACGAAGTAGGCCAGCCCCACCCCCCAAGGCTATATAGCCCTCCCGTTTTTGTTCCCTTTTTCCGCTGGACGAACTTGGCGCCCCGGCCTTCGGGCTGTTATTTTTGGGTGCGGCTGTTCCCGGGGCCTATCTTTGGCACACGGAGGCCGCTCGCAATGTCTCACGCCATTCCGAGTCCGGCGGACGAAGTTGGCCAGCCCCACCCCCCAAGGCTATAGCCCACCCGTTTTTGTGGCCATTTTCCGCTGGACGAACTCGGCGCCCCGGCCTTTGGGCGGTTATTTTTGGGCGCGGCTGTGACTGGGGCCTATTTTGGCACACGGAGGCCGCTCGCAATGTCTCGCGCCATTCCGAGTCCGGCGGACGAAGTTGGCCAGCCCCACCCCCCAAGGCTATAGCCCACCCGTTTTTGTTGCCTTTTTCCGCTGGACGAACTTCGCGCCCCGTCGTTCGGGCGGTTAATTTTGGGTGCGGCTGTGCCTGGAGCCTATTTTTGGCACACGGAGGCCGCTCGCAAAGTCTCGCGCCATTCCGAGTCCGGCGGACGAAGTTGGCCAGCCCCACCCCCCAAGGCTATAACCCACCCGTTTTTGTGGCCTTTTTCCGCTGGCAAACTTGCCGCCCCGGCCTTCGGGTGCGGCCGTGCCCGGGGCCTTTTTTTGGCACACGGAGGCCGCTCGTAAAGTCTCGCGCCATTCCGAGTCCGGCGGACGAAATTGGCCAGCCCCACCCCCCAAGGCTATAGCCCACCCGTTTTTGTGGCCTTTTTCCGCTGGACGAACTTGGCGCCCCGGCCTTCGGGCAGTTATTTTTGGGCGCGGCTGTTCCCGGGGCCTATTTTTGGCACACGGAGGCCGCTCGCAAAGTCTCGCGCCATTCCGAGTCCGGCGGACGAAGTTGGCCAGCCCCACCCCCCAAGGCTATAGCCCACCCGTTTTTGTGGCCATTTTCCGCTGCACGAACTTGGCGCCCCGGCCTTCGGGCGGTTATTTTTGGGCGCGGCTGTGCCCGGGGCCTATTTTCTGTACACGAAGGCTGCTCGCAAAGTCCCATGCCATTCCGAGTGCGGCGGACGAAGTCGGCCAGCCCCACCCCCCAAGGCTATAGCCCACCCGTTTTTGTGGCCTTTTTCCGCTGGCAAACTTGGCGCCCCGGCCTTCGGGAGGTTATTTTTGGGTGCGGCTGTGCCCGGGGCCTATTTTTAGCACACGGAGGCCGCTCGCAAAGTCTCGCGCCATTCCATGTCCGGCGGACGAAGTTGGCCAGCCCCACCCCCCAAGGCTATAGCCCACCCGTTTTTGTGGCCTTTTTCCGCTGGACGAACGTGGCGCCCCGGCCTTCGGGCAATTATTTTTGGGCGCGGCCGTGCCCGGGGCCTATTTTTGGCACACGAAGGCCGGTCGCAAAGTCTCGCGCCATTCCGAGTCCGGCGGACGAAGTCGGCCAGGCCCACCCCCCAAGGCTATAGCCCGCCCGTTTTTGTGGCCTTTTTCCGCAGGACGAACTTGGCGCCCCGGCCTTCGGGCGCGACTGTGCCCGGGAGCTATTTTTGGCCAACGGAGGCCGGTCGCAAAGTCTCGCGCCATTCCGAGTCCGGCGGACGAAGTTGGCCAGCCCCACCCCCCAAGGCTATAGCCCACCCGTTTCTGTGGCCTTTTTCCGCTGGCAAACTTGGCGCCCCGGCCTTCGGGAGGTTATTTTTGGGCGCGGTGGTGCCCGGGGCCTATTTTTAGCACACGGAGGCCGCTCGCAAAGTCTCGCGCCATTCCGAGTCCGGCGGACGAAGTTGGCCAGCCCCACCCCCCAAGGCTATAGCCCACCCGTTTTTGTTGCCTTTTTCCGCTGAACGAAATTCGCGCCCCGTCCTTCGGGCGGTTATTTTTGGGCGCGGCTGTGACCGGGACCTATTTTGGGTACACGGAGGCCGGTCGCAAAGTCACGCGCCATTCCGAGTCCGGCGGACGAAGTCGGCCAGGCCCACCCCCCAAGGCTATAGCCCACCCGTTTTTGTGGCCTTTTTCCGCTGGACGAACTTGGCGCCCCGGCCTTCGGGCGGTTATTTTTGGGCGCGGCGGTGCCCGGGGCCTATTTTTGGCACACGGAGGCCGCTCGCAAAGTCTCGCGCCATTCCGAGTCCGGCGGACGAAGTTGGCCAGCCCCACCCCCCAAGGCTATAGCCCACCCGTTTTTGTTGCCTTTTTCCGCTGAACGAAATTCGCGCCCCGTCCTTCGGGCGGTTATTTTTGGGCGCGGCTGTGACCGGGACCTATTTTGGGTACACGGAGGCCGGTCGCAAAGTCACGCGCCATTCCGAGTCCGGCGGACGAAGTCGGCCAGGCCCACCCCCCAAGGCTATAGCCCACCCGTTTTTGTGGCCTTTTTCCGCTGGACGAACTTGGCGCCCTGGCCTTCGGGCGGTTATTTTTGGGCGCGGCGGTGCCCGGGGCTTATTTTTGGCACACCGAGGCCGCTCGCAAAGTCTCGCGCCATTCCGAGTCCGGCGGACGAAGTTGGCCAGCCCCACCCCCCAAGGCTATAGCCCACCCGTTTTTGTGGCCTTTTTCCGTTGGACGAACGTGGCGCCCTGGCCTTCGGGTGGTTATTTTTGTGTATGGCTGTCCCCGGGGCCTATTTTTGGCACACGGAGGCCACTCATAAAGTCTCGCACCATTCCGAGTCCGGCGGGCGAAGTAGGCCAGCCCCACCCCCCAAGGCTATAGCCCACCCGTTTTTGTGGCCCTTTTCCGCTGGACGAACTTGGCGCCCCGGCCTTCGGGCGGTTATTTATGGGCGCGGCTGTGCCCGGGGCCTATTTTTGGCACACGGAGACCGCTCGCAAAGTCTCGCGCCATTCCGAGTCCGGCGGACGAAGTGGGCCAGCCCCACCCGTTTTTGTGGCCTTTTTCCGCTGGACGAACTTGGCGCCCCGGCCTTCGGGCGGTTATTTTTGGGCGCGGCTGTGCCCGGGGCCTATTTTTGGCACACGGAGGCCGCTCGCAAAGTCTCGCGCCATTCCGACTCCGGCGGATGAAGTAGGCCAGCCCCACCCCCCAAGGATATATAGCCCTCCCGTTTTTGTGCCCTTTTTCCGCTGGACGAACTTGGCGCCCCGGCCTTCGGGCTGTTATTTTTGGCCGCGGCTATGTCCGGGGCCTATTTTTGGCACACGGAGGCCGCTCGCAAAGTCTCGCGCCATTCCGAGTCCGGCGGACGAAGTTGGCCAGCCCCACCCCCCAAGGCTATAGCCCACCCGTTTTTGTGGCCTTTTTCCGCTGGACGAACTTGGCGCCCCGGCCTTCAGGCGGTTATTTATGAGCGCGGCTGTGCCCGGGGCCTATTTTTGGCACACGGAGGCCGCTCGTAAAGTCTCGCGCCATTCCGAGTCCGGCGGACGAAGTTGGCCAGCCCCACCCCCCAAGGCTATAGCCCACCCGTTTTTGTGGCCTTTTTCTGCTGGACGAACTTGGCGCCCCGGTCTTCGGGTGGTTATTTTTTGGCGCGGCTGTGTAAGGGGCCTATTTTTGGCACACGGAGGCCGTTCGCAAAGTCTCGCGCCATTCCGAGTCCGGCGGACGAAGTAGGCCAGCCCCACCCCCCAAGGCTATATAGCCCTCCCGTTTTTGTGCCCTTTTTCCGCTGGACGAACTTGGCGCCCTGGCCTTCGGGCTGTTATTTTTGGGCGCTGCTGTGCCCGGGGCCTATTTTTGGCACACGGAGGCCACTCGTAAAGTCTCGCACCATTCTGAGTCCGGGGGGCGAAGTTGGGCAGCCCCACCCCTCAAGTCTATAGCCCACCCGTTTTTGTGGCCTTTTTCCGCTGGACGAACTTGGTGCCCCGGCCTTCGGGTGGTTATTTTTGTGTATGGCTGTCCCCGGGGCCTATTTTTGGCACACGGAGGCCACTCATAAAGTCTCGCACCATTCCGAGTCCGGCGGGCCTAGTTGGGCAGCCCCACCCCTCAAGGCTATAGCCCACCCGTTTTTGTGGCCTTTTTCCGCTGGACGAACTTGGTGCCCCGGCCTTCGGGTGGTTATTTTTGTGTGTGGCTGTGCCCGGGGCCTATTTTTGGCACACGGAGGCCGCTCGCAAAGTCTCGCGCCATTCCGAGTCCGGCGGACGAAGTTGGCCAGCCCACCCCCCAAAGGCTATAGCCCACCCGTTTTTGTGGCCTTTTTCCGCTGGACGAACTTGGCGCCCGGCTATCGGGCAGTTATTTTTGGGCGCGGCTGTGCCCGGGGCCTATTTTTGACACACGGAGGCCGTTCGCAAAGTCTCGCGCCATTCTGAGTCCGGCGGACGAAGTTGGCCAGCCCCACCCCCCAAGGCTATAGCCCACCCGTTTTTGTGGCCATTTTCGGCTGGACGAACTTGGCGCCCCGGCCTTCGGGCGGTTATTTTTGGGCGCGGCTGTGTCCGGGGCCTATTTTTGGCACACGGAGGCCGCTCGCGAAGTCTCGCGCCATTCCGAGTCCGGCGGACGAAGTTGGCCAGCCCCACCCCCCAAGGCTATAGCCCACCCGTTTTTGTGGCCTTTTTCCGCTGGACGAACTTGCCGCCCCGGCCTTCGGGTGGTTATTTTAGGGCGCGGCTGTGCCTATGGCCTATTTTTGGCACACGGAGGCCGCTCGCAAAGTCTCGCGCAATTCCGAGTCCGGCGGACGAAGTTGGCCAGCCCCACCCCCCAAGGCTATAGCCCACCCGTTTTTGTGGCCTTTTTCCGCTGGACGAACTTGGCGCCCGGCCATCGGGCAGTTATTTTTGGGCGCGGCTGTGCCCGGGGCCTATGTTTGACACACGGAGGCCTCTCGCAAAATCTCGCGCCATTCCGAGTCCGGCGGACGAAATTGGCCAGCCCCACCCCCCGAAGGCTATAGCCCACCCGTTTTTGTGGCCTTTTTCTGCTGGACGAACTTGGCGCCCCGGCCTTCGGGTGGTTATTTTAGGGCGCGGCTGTGCCTATGGCCTATTTTTGGTACACGGAGGCCGCTCGCAAAGTCTCGCGCAATTCCGAGTCCGGCGGACGAAGTTGGCCAGCCCCACCCCCCAAGGCTATAGCCCACCCGTTTTTGTGGCCTTTTTCCATTGGACGAACTTGGCGCCCCGGCCTTCGGGCGGTTATTTTTGGGTGCGGCTGTGCCCGGGGCCTAATTTTGACACACGGAGGCCGCTCGCAAAATCTCGCGCCATTCCGAGTCCGGCGGACGAAATTGGCCAGCCCCACCCCCCGAAGGCTATAGCCCACCCGTTTTTGTGGCCTTTTTTCGGCTGGACGAACTTGGCGCCCCGGCCTTCGGGCGGTTATTTTTGGGTGCGGCTGTGCCCGGGGCCTAATTTTGACACACGGAGGCCGCTCGCAACGTCTCACGCCATTCCGAGTCCGGCGGACGAAGTTTGCCGGCCCCACCCCCCAAGGCTATAGCCCAACCGTTTTTGTGGCCGTTTTCCGCTGGGCGAACTTCGCGCCCCGTCCTTCGGGCGGTTATTTTTGGGCGCGGCTGTGTCCGGGGCCTATTTTTGGCACACGGAGGCCGCTCGCGAAGTCTCGCGCCATTCCGAGTCCGGCGGACGAAGTTGGCCAGCCCCACCCCCCAAGGCTATAGCCCACCCGTTTTTGTGGCCTTTTTCCGCTGGACGAACTTGGCGCCCCGGCCTTCGGGTGGTTATTTTAGGGCGCGGCTGTGCCTATGGCCTATTTTTGGCACACGGAGGCCGCTCGCAAAGTCTCGCGCAATTCCGAGTCCGGCGGACGAAGTTGGCCAGCCCCACCCCCCAAGGCTATAGCCCACCCGTTTTTGTGGCCTTTTTCCGCTGGACGAACTTGGCGACCCGGCCTTCGGGCGGTTATTTTTGGGTACGGCTGTGTCCGGGGCCTATTTTTGGCACACGGAGGCCGCTCGCAAAGTCTCGCGCCATTCCGAGTCCGGCGGATGAAGTGGGCCAGCCCCACCCCCCAAGGCTATAGCCCACCCGTTTTTGTGGCCTTTTTCCGCTGGACGAACTTGGCGCCCCGGCCTTCGGGCGGTTATTTTTGGGCGCGGCTGTGCCCGGGGCCTATTTTTGGCACACGGAGGCCGCCCTCAAAGTCTCGCGCCATTCCCAGTCCGGCAGACGAAGTGGGCCAGCCCCACCCCCCAAGGCTATAGCCCACCCGTTTTGGTGGCCTTTTTCCGCTGGACGAACATGGCCCCCCGGCCTTCGGGCAGTTATTTTTGGGCGCGGCTGTGGCCGGGGCCTATTTTTGTTACACGGAGGCCGCTCGCAAAGTCTCGCGCCATTCCGAGTCGGGCGGACGAAGTTGGCCAGCCCCACCCCCCAAGGCTATAGCCCACCCGTTTCTGTGGCCTTTTTCCGCTGGACGAACTTGGCGCCCCGGCCTTTGGGTGGTTATTTTTGGGCGCGGCTGTGCCCACGGCCTATTTTTGGCACACGGAGGTGCCTCGTAAAGTCTCGCGCCATTCCGAGTCCGGCGGACGAAGTTGGCCAGCCCCACCCCTAAAGGCTATAGCCCACCCGTTTTTGTGGCCTCTTTCCGCTGGACGAACTTGGCGCCCCGACCTTCGGGTGGGTATTTTTGGGCGTGGCTGTGCCCACGGCCTAGTTTTAGCACACGGAGGCACCTCGCAAAGTCTCGCGCCATTCCGAGTCCGGCGGAAGAAGTTGGCCAGCCCCACCCCCCAAGGCTATATCCCACCCGTTTTTGTGGCCTTTTTCCGCTGGACGAACTTGGCGCCCCGGCCTTCGGGCGGTTATTTTTGGGCGCGGCTGTGCCCGGGGCCTATTTTTGGCACACGGAGGCCGCTCGCAAAGTCTCGCGCCATTCCGAGTCCGGCGTACGAAGTTGGCCAGCCCCACCCCCCGAGGCTATAGCCCACCCGTTTTTGTGGCCATTTTCCGCTGCACGAACTTGGCGCCCCGGCCTTCGGGCGGTTATTTTTGGGCGCGGCTGTGCCCGGGGCCTATTTTCTGTACACGAAGGCTGCTCGCAAAGTCCCATGCCATTCCGAGTGCGGCGGACGAAGTTGGCCAGCCCCACCCCCCAAGGCTATAGCCCACCCGTTTTTGTGGCCTTTTTCCGTTGGACGAACTTGGCGCCCCGGCCTTCGGGCAGTTATTTTTGGGCGCGGCTGTGCCCGGGGCCTATTTTTGGCACACGGAGGCCACTCGCGAAGTCTCGCGCCATTCCGAGTCCGGCGGACGAAGTTGGCCAGCCCCACCCCCCAAGGCTATAGCCCACCCGTTTTTGTGGCCTTTTTCCGCTGGACGAACTTGGCGCCCCGGCCTTCGGGTGGTTATTTTAGGGTGCGGCTGTGCCTATGGCCTATTTTTGGCACACGGAGGCCGCTCGCAAAGTCTCGCGCAATTCCGAGTCCGGCGGACGAAGTTGGCCAGCCCCACCCCCCAAGGCTATAGCCCACCCGTTTTTGTGGCCTTTTTCCGCTGGACGAACTTGGCGACCCGGCCTTCGGCCGGTTATTTTTGGGCGCGGCTGTGCCCGGGTCCTATTTTTGGCACACGGAGGCCGTTCGCAAACTCTCGCGCCATTCCGAGTCCGGCGGACGAAGTTGGCCAGCCCACCCCCCAAAGGCTATAGCCCACCCGTTTTTGTGGCCTTTTTCCGCTGGACGAACTTGGCACCCGGCCATCGGGCAGTTATTTTTGGGCGCGGCTGTGCCCGGGGCCTATTTTTGACACACGGAGGCCTCTCGCAAAATCTCGCGCCATTCCGAGTCCGGCGGACGAAATTGGCCAGCCCCACCCCCCGAAGGCTATAGCCCACCCGTTTTTGTGGCCTTTTTCTGCTGGACGAACTTGGCGCCCCGGCCTTCGGGTGGTTATTTTAGGGCGCGGCTGTGCCTATGGCCTATTTTTGGTACACGGAGGCCGCTCGCAAAGTCTCGCGCCATTCCGCGTCCGGCGGACGAAGTTGGCCAGCCCCACCCCCAAAGGCTATAGCCCACCCGTTTTTGTGGCCTCTTTCCGCTGGACGAACTTGGCGCCCCGACCTTCGGGTGGGTATTTTTGGGCGTGGCTGTGCCCACGGCCTAGTTTTAGCACACGGAGGCACCTCGCAAAGTCTCGCGCCATTCCGAGTCCGGCGGAAGAAGTTGGCCAGCCCCACCCCCCAAGGCTATATCCCACCCGTTTTTGTGGCCTTTTTCCGCTGGACGAACTTGGCGCCCCGGCCTTCGGGCGGTTATTTTTGGGCGCGGCTGTGCCCGTGGCCTATTTTTGGCACACGGAGGCCCCCCACAAATACTCGCGCCATACCGCGTCCGCGTCTGAAGTTGGCCAGCCCCACCCCGAGGCTATAGCCCACCCGTTTTGTGGCCATTTTCCGCTGCACGAACTTGGCGCCCGGCCTTCGGGCGGTTATTTTTAGGCGCGGCTGTGCCGGGCCTATCTTCTGTACACGAAGGCTGCTCGCAAAGTCCCATGCCATTCCGAGTCCGGCGGACGAAGTAGGCCAGCCCCACCCCCAAGGCTATAGCCCACCCGTTTTTGTGGCCTTTTTCCGGTGGTGGAACTTGGCGCGCCGGCCTTCGGGCAGTTATTTTTGGGCGCGGCTGTGCCCGGGCCTATTTTTGGCACACGGAGGCCACTCGCGAAGTCTCGCGCCATTCCGAGTCCGCGGACGGTTGGCCAGCCCCACCCCCAAGGCTATAGCCCACCCGTTTTTGTGGCCTTTTTCCGCAGGACGAACTTGGCGACCCGGCCTTCGGGTGGTTATTTTAGGGAGCGGCTGTGCCTATGTCCTATTTTTGGCACACGGAGGACGATCGCAAAGTCTCGCGCAATTCCGAGTCCGGGCGGATTTGGTTGGCCAGCCCCACCCCCCAAGGCTATAGCCCACCCGTTTTTGTGGCCTTTTTCCGCTGGACGAACTTGGCGACCCGGCCTTCGGCCGGTTATTTTTGGGCGCGGCTGTGCCCGGGTCCTATTTTTGGCACACGGAGGCCGTTCGCAAACTCTCGCGCCATTCCGAGTCCGGCGGACGAAGTTGGCCAGCCCACCCCCCAAAGGCTATAGCCCACCCGTTTTTGTGGCCTTTTTCCGCTGGACGAACTTGGCACCCGGCCATCGGGCAGTTATTTTTGGGCGCGGCTGTGCCCGGGGCCTATTTTTGACACACGGAGGCCTCTCGCAAAATCTCGCGCCATTCCGAGTCCGGCGGACGAAATTGGCCAGCCCCACCCCCCGAAGGCTATAGCCCACCCGTTTTTGTGGCCTTTTTCTGCTGGACGAACTTGGCGCCCCGGCCTTCGGGTGGTTATTTTAGGGCGCGGCTGTGCCTATGGCCTATTTTTGGTACACGGAGGCCGCTCGCAAAGTCTCGCGCAATTCCGAGTCCGGGGGACGAAGTTGGCCAGCCCCATCCCCCAAGGCTATAGCCCACCCGTTTTTGTGGCCTTTTTCCGCTGGACGAACTTGGCGACCCGGCCTTCGGCCGGTTATTTTTGGGCGCGGCTGTGCCCGCGGCCTATTTTTGCCACACGGGGGCCGCTCGCAAAGTCTCGCGCCATTCCGCGTCCGGCGGACGAAGTTGGCCAGCCCCACCCACCAAGGCTATAGCCCACCCGTTTTTGTGGCCTTTTTCCGCTGGATGAACTTGGCGCCCCTTCCTTCGGGCGGTTATTATTGGACGCGGCTGTGCCCGGGGACTATTTTTGGCACACGGAGGCCGCTCGCAACGTCTCACGCCATTCCGAGTCCGGCGGACGAAGTTTGCCGGCCCCACCTCCCAAGGCTATAGCCCAACCGTTTTTGTGGCCGTTTTCCGCTGGGCGAACTTGGCGCCCCGGCCATCGGGCGGTTATTTTTGGGCACGGCTGTGTCCGGGGCCTATTTTTGGCACACGGAGGCCGCTCGCAAAGTCTCGCGCCATTCCGAGTCTGGCGGACGAAGTGGGCCAGCCCCACCCCCCAAGGCTATAGCCCACCCGTTTTTGTGGCCTTTTTCCGCTGGACGAACTTGGCGCCCCTTCCTTCGGGGGGTTATTATTGGACGCGGCTGTGTCCGGGGCCTATTTTTGGCACACGGAGGCCGCTCGCAAAGTCTCGCGCCATTCCGAGTCCGGCGGACGAAGTGGGCCAGCCCCACCCCCCAAGGCTATAGCCCACCCGTTTTTGTGGCCTTTTTCCGCTGGACGAACTTGGCGCCCCGGCCTTCGGGCGGTTATTTTTGGGCGCGGCTTTGCCCGAGGCCTATTTTTGGCACACGGAGGCCGCCCTTAAAGTCTCGCGCCATTCCCAGTCCGGCGGACGAAGTTGGCCAGCCCCACCCCCCAAGGCTATAGCCCACCCGTTTTAGTGGCCTTTTTCCGCTGGACGAACATGGCCCCCCCGGCCTTCGGGCGGTTATTTTTGGGCGCGGCTGTGGCCGGGGCCTATTTTTGTTACACGGAGGCCGCTCGCAAAGTCTCGCGCCATTCCGAGTCGGGCGGACGAAGTTGGCCAGCCCCACCCCCCAAGGCTATAGCCCACCCGTTTTTGTGGCCTTTTTCCGCTGGACGAACTTGGCGCCCCGGCCTTTGGGTGGTTATTTTTGGGCGCGGCTGTGCCCGCGGCCTATTTTTGGCACACGGAGGCGCCTCGTAAAGTCTCGCGCCATTCCGAGTCCGGCGGACGAAGTTGGCCAGCCCCACCCCTAAAGGCTATAGCCCACCCGTTTTTGTGGCCTCTTTCCGCTGGACGAACTTGGCGCCCCGGCCTTCGGGTGGGTATTTTTGGGCGCGGCTGTGCCCGCGGCCTAGTTTTAACACACGGAGGCGCCTCGCAAAGTCTCGCGCCATTCCGAGTCCGGCGGAAGAAGTTGGCCAGCCCCACCCCCCAAGGCTATAGCCCACCCGTTTTTGTGGCCTTTTTCCGTTGGACGAACTTGGCGCCCCGGCCTTCGGGTGGTTATTTTTGGGCGCGGGTGTGGCCGGGGCCTATTTTTGGCACACAGAGGCCACTCGCGAAGTCTCGCGCCATTCCGAGTCCGGCGGACGAAGTTGGCCTGCTCCAACCCCCAAGGCTATAGCCCACCCGTTTTTGTGGCCTTTTTCCGCTGGACGAACTTGGCGCCCCGGCCTTCGGGCAGTTATTTTTTAGCGCGGCTTTCTCCGGGGCCTATTTTCGGCACACGAAGGCCGCTCGCAAAGTCTCGCGCCATTCTGAGTCCGGCGGACGAAATTGGCCCGCCCCACCCCCCAAGGCTATAGCCCACCCGTTTTTGTGGCCTTTTTCCGCTGGACGAACTTGGCGCCCCGGCCTTCGGGCGGTTATTTTTGGACGCGGCTGTGTCTGGGGCCAATTTTTGGCACGTAGAGGTTGCTCGCAAAGTCTCGCGCCATTCCGAGTCCGGCGGACGAAGTTGGCCAGCCCCACTCCCCAAGGCTATAGCCCACCCGTTTTGGTGGCCTTTTTCCGCTGGACGAACATGGCCCCCCGGCCTTCGGGCGGTTATTTTTGGGCGCGGCTGTGGCCGGGGCCTATTTTTGTTACACGGAGGCCGCTCGCAAAGTCTCGCGCCATTCCGAGTCGGGCGGACGAAGTTGGCCAGCCCCACCCCCCAAGGCTATAGCCCACCCGTTTTTGTGGCCTTTTTCCGCTGGACGAACTTGGCGCCCCGGCCTTCGGGCGGTTATTTTTGGGTGTTGCTGTGCCCAGGGCCTATTTTTGGCAAACGGAGGCCGATCGCAAACTCTCGCGCCATTCCGAATCCGGCGGACGAAGTTGGCCAGCCCCACCCCCCAAGGCTATAGCCCACCCGTTTTTGTGGCCTTTTTCGGCTGGACGAACTTGGCGCCCCGGCCTTCGGGCGGTTATTTTTGGGTGCGGCTGTGCCCAGGGCCTATTTTTGGCACACGGAGGCCGCTCGCAAAGTCTCGCGCCATTCCGAGTCCGGCGGACGAAGTTGGCCAGCCCCACCCCCCAAGGCTATAGCCCACCCGTTTTTGTGGCCTTTTTCCGCTGCACGAACTTGGCGCCCCGGCCTTCGGGCAGTTATTTCTGGGCGCGGCTGTGTCCGGGGCCTATTTTCTGTACACGGAGGCCGCTCGCAAAGTCTCGTGCCATTCCGAGTGCGGCGGACGAAGTGGGCCAGCCCCACCCCCCAAGGCTATAGCCCACCCGTTTTTGTGGCCTTTTTCCCTTGGACGAACTTGGCGCCCCGGCCTTCGGGCGGTTATTTTTGGGCGCGGCTGTGCCCGGGGCCTATTTTTGGCACACAGAGGCCACTCGCGAAGTCTCGCGCCATTCCGAGTCCGGCGGACGAAGTTGGCCTGCTCCAACCCCCAAGGCTATAGCCCACCCGTTTTTGTGGCCTTTTTCCGCTGGACGAACTTGGCGCCCCGGCCTTCGGGCAGTTATTTTTGGGTGCGGGTGTGCCCGGGGCCTATTTTCTGTACATGGAGGCCGCTCGCAAAGTCTCGTGCCATTCCGAGTGCGGCGGACGAAGTGGGCCAGGCCCACCCCCCAAGGCTATAGCCCACCCGTTTTTGTGGCCTTTTTCCGTTGGACGAACTTGGCGCCCCGGCCTTCGGTCGGTTATTTTTGGGCGCGGGTGTGCCCGGGGCCTATTTTTGGCACACAGAGGCCACTCGCGAAGTCTCGCGCCATTCCGAGTCCGGCGGACGAAGTTGGCCTGCTCCAACCCCCAAGGCTATAGCCCACCCGTTTTTGTGGCCTTTTTCCGCTGGACGAACTTGGCGCCCCGGCCTTCGGTCAGTTATTTTTTAGCGCGGCTTTGCCCGGGGCCTATTTTCGGCACACGGAGGCCGCTCGCAAAGTCTCGCGCCATTCTGAGTCCGGCGGACGAAGTGGGCCAGCCCCACCCCCCAAGGCTATCGCCCACCCGTTTTTGTGGCCTTTTTCCGTTGGACGAACTTGGCGCCCCGGCCTTCGGGCGGTTATTTTTGGGCGCGGCTGTGCCCGGGGCCTATTTTTGGCACACAGAGGCCACTCGCGAAGTCTCGCGCCATTCCGAGTCCGGCGGACGAAGTCGGCCTGCTCCAACCCCCAAGGCTATAGCCCACCCGTTTTTGTGGCCTTTTTCCTCTGGACGAACTTGGCGCCCCGGCCTTCGGGCGGTTATTTTTAGGTGCGGCTGTGCCCAGGGCCTATTTTTGGCATACGGAGGCCGCTCGCAAAGTCTCGCGCCATTCCGAGTCCGGCGGACGAAGTTGGCCAGCCCCACCCCCCAAGGCTATAGCCCACCCGTTTTTGTGGCCTTTTTCCGCTGGACGAACTTGGCGCCCCGGTCTTCGGGCAGTTATTTTTGGACGCGGCTGTGCCCGGGGCCTATTTTTGGCACACGGAGGCCACTCGTAAAGTCTCGCGCCATTCCGAGTCCGGCGGACGAAGTTGGCTAGCCCCTCCCCCCAAGGCTATAGCCCACCCGTTTTTGTGGCCTTTTTCCGCTGTACGAACTTGGCGCCCCGGCCTTCGGGCAGTTATTTTTGGGCGCGGCTGTGTCCGGGGCCTATTTTCTGTACACGGAGGATGCTCGCAAAGTCTCGTGCCATTCCGAGTGCGGCGGACGAA
This sequence comes from Citrus sp. QX-2021, assembly GCA_030444885.1. Taxonomy (NCBI): domain Eukaryota; kingdom Viridiplantae; phylum Streptophyta; class Magnoliopsida; order Sapindales; family Rutaceae; genus Citrus; species Citrus sp. QX-2021. The sequence goes on from JAUJEF010000118.1 coordinate 27,774, forward strand.
GTGGGCCAGCCCCACCCCCCAAGGCTATAGCCCACCCGTTTTTGTGGCCTTTTTCCGCTGGACGAACTTGGCGCCCCGGCCTTCGGGCGGTTATTTTTGGGTGCGGCTGTGCCCAGGGCCTATTTTTGGCATACGGAGGCTGCTCACAAAGTCTCGCGCCATTCCGAGTCCGGCAGACGAAGTTGGCCAGCCCCACCCCCCAAGGCTATAGCCCACCCGTTTTTGTGTCCTTTTTCCGCTGGACGAACTTGGCGCCCCGGCCTTCGGGCAGTTATTTTTGGACGCGGCTGTGCCCGGGGCCTATTTTTGGCACACGGAGGCCACTCGTAAAGTCTCGCGCCATTCCGAGTCCGGCGGACGAAGTTGGCCAGCCCCTCCCCCCAAGGCTATAGCCCACCCGTTTTTGTGGCCTTTTTCCGCTGTACGAACTTGGCGCCCCGGCCTTCGGGCAGTTATTTTTGGGCGCGGCTGTGTCCGGGGCCTATTTTCTGTACACGGAGGCCGCTCGCAAAGTCTCGTGCCATTCCGAGTGCGGCGGACGAAGTGGGCCAGCCCCACCCCCAAGGCTATAGCCCACCCGTTTTTGTGGCCTTTTTCCGTTGGACGAACTTGGCGCCCCGGCCTTCGGTCGGTTATTTTTGGGCGCGGGTGTGCCCGGGGCCTATTTTTGGCACACAGAGGCCACTCGCGAAGTCTCGCGCCATTCCGAGTCCGGCGGACGAAGTTGGCCTGCTCCAACCCCCAAGGCTATAGCCCACCCGTTTTTGTGGCCTTTTTCCGCTGGACGAACTTGGCGCCCCGGCCTTCGGTCAGTTATTTTTTAGCGCGGCTTTGTCCGGGGCCTATTTTCGGCACACGGAGGCCGCTCGCAAAGTCTCGCGCCATTCTGAGTCCGGCGGACGAAGTGGGCCAGCCCCACCCCCCAAGGCTATCGCCCACCCGTTTTTGTGGCCTTTTTCCGTTGGACGAACTTGGCGCCCCGGCCTTCGGGCGGTTATTTTTGGGCGCGGCTGTGTCCGGGGCCTATTTTTGGCACACAGAGGCCACTCGCGAAGTCTCGCGCCATTCCGAGTCCGGCGGACGAAGTTGGCCTGCTCCAACCCCCAAGGCTATAGCCCACCCGTTTTTGTGGCCTTTTTCCTCTGGACGAACTTGGCGCCCCGGCCTTCGGGCGGTTATTTTTAGGTGCGGCTGTGCCCAGGGCCTATTTTTGGCATACGGAGGCCGCTCGCAAAGTCTCGCGCCATTCCGAGTCCGGCGGACGAAGTTGGCCAGCCCCACCCCCCAAGGCTATAGCCCACCCGTTTTTGTGGCCTTTTTCCGCTGGACGAACTTGGCGCCCCGGTCTTCGGGCAGTTATTTTTGGACGCGGCTGTGCCCGGGGCCTATTTTTGGCACACGGAGGCCACTCGTAAAGTCTCGCGCCATTCCGAGTCCGGCGGACGAAGTTGGCCAGCCCCTCCCCCCAAGGCTATAGCCCACCCGTTTTTGTGGCCTTTTTCCGCTGTACGAACTTGGCGCCCCGGCCTTCGGGCAGTTATTTTTGGGCGCGGCTGTGTCCGGGGCCTATTTTCTGTACACGGAGGACGCTCGCAAAGTCTCGTGCCATTCCGAGTGCGGCGGACGAAGTGGGCCAGCCCCACCCCCCAAGGCTATAGCCCACCCGTTTTTGTGGCCTTTTTCCGCTGGACGAACTTGGCGCCCCGGCCTTCGGGCGGTTATTTTTGGGTGCGGCTGTGCCCAGGGCCTATTTTTGGCATACGGAGGCTGCTCACAAAGTCTCGCGCCATTCCGAGTCCGGCGGACGAAGTTGGCCAGCCCCACCCCCCAAGGCTATAGCCCACCCGTTTTTGTGGCCTTTTTCCGCTGGACGAACTTGGCGCCCCGGCCTTCGGGCAGTTATTTTTGGACGCGGCTGTGCCCGGGGCCTATTTTTGGCACACGGAGGCCACTCGTAAAGTCTCGCGCCATTCCGAGTCCGGCGGACGAAGTTGGCCAGCCCCTCCCCCCAAGGCTATAGCCCACCCGTTTTTGTGGCCTTTTTCCGCTGTACGAACTTGGCGCCCCGGCCTTCGGGCAGTTATTTTTGGGCGCGGCTGTGTCCGGGGCCTATTTTCTGTACACGGAGGCCGCTCGCAAAGTCTCGTGCCATTCCGAGTGCGGCGGACGAAGTGGGCCAGCCCCACCCCCCAAGGCTATAGCCCACCCGTTTTTGTGGCCTTTTTCCGTTGGACGAACTTGGCGCCCCGGCCTTCGGTCGGTTATTTTTGGGCGCGGGTGTGCCCGGGGCCTATTTTTGGCACACAGAGGCCACTCGCGAAGTCTCGCGCCATTCCGAGTCCGGCGGACGAAGTTGGCCTGCTCCAACCCCCAAGGCTATAGCCCACCCGTTTTTGTGGCCTTTTTCCGCTGGACGAACTTGGCGCCCCGGCCTTCGGGCAGTTATTTTTGGGCGCGGCTGTGCCCGTGGCCTATTTTTGGCTCACGGAGACTGCTCAAAAATCCTCGCACCATTCCGAGTCCGGCGGACGAAGTGGGCCAGCCCCACCCCCCAAGGCTATAGCCCACCCGTTTTTGTGGCCTTTTTCCGCTGGACGAACTTGGCGCCCCGGCCTTCGGGCAGTTATTTTTGGACGCGGCTGTGCCCGGGGCCTATTTTTGGCACACGGAGGCCACTCGTAAAGTCTCGCGCCATTCCGAGTCCGGCGGACGAAGTTGGCCAGCCCCTCCCCCCAAGGCTATAGCCCACCCGTTTTTGTGGCCTTTTTCCGCTGTACGAACTTGGCGCCCCGGCCTTCGGGCAGTTATTTTTGGGCGCGGCTGTGTCCGGGGCCTATTTTCTGTACACGGAGGCCGCTCGCAAAGTCTCGTGCCATTCCGAGTGCGGCGGACGAAGTGGGCCAGCCCCACCCCCCAAGGCTATAGCCCACCCGTTTTTGTGGCCTTTTTCCGTTGGACGAACTTGGCGCCCCGGCCTTCGGTCGGTTATTTTTGGGCGCGGGTGTGCCCGGGGCCTATTTTTGGCACACAGAGGCCACTCGCGAAGTCTCGCGCCATTCCGAGTCCGGCGGACGAAGTTGGCCTGCTCCAACCCCCAAGGCTATAGCCCACCCGTTTTTGTGGCCTTTTTCCGCTGGACGAACTTGGCGCCCCGGCCTTCGGGCAGTTATTTTTTAGCGCGGCTTTGTCCGGGGCCTATTTTCGGCACACGGAGGCCGCTCGCAAAGTCTCGTACCATTCTGAGTCCGGCGGACGAAGTGGGCCAGCCCCAACCCCCAAGGCTATAGCCCACCCGTTTTTGTGGCCTTTTTCCGTTGGACGAACTTGGCGCCCCGGCCTTCGGGCGGTTATTTTTGGGCGCGGCTGTGCCCGGGGCCTATTTTTGGCACACAGAGGCCACTCGCGAAGTCTCGCGCCATTCCGAGTCCGGCGGACGAAGTGGGCCTGCTCCAACCCCCAAGGCTATAGCCCACCCGTTTTTTGGCCTTTTTCCGCTGGACGAACTTGGCGCCCCGGCCTTCGGGCAGTTATTTTTGGGTGCGGCTGTGCCCAGGGCCTATTTTTGGCATACGGAGGCCGCTCGCAAAGTCTCGCGCCATTCCGAGTCCGGCGGACGAAGTTGGCCAGCCCCACCCCCCAAGGCTATAGCTCACCCGTTTTTGTGGCCTATTTCCGCTGGACGAACTTGGCGCCCCAGCCTTCGGGCAGTTATTTTTGGGCGCGGCTGTGCCCGTGGCCTATTTTTGGCTCACGGAGACTGCTCACAAATCCTCGCACCATTCCGAGTCCGGCGGACGAAGTGGGCCAGCCCCACCCCCCAAGGCTATAGCCCACCCGTTTTTGTGGCCTTTTTCCGCTGGACGAACTTGGCGCCCCGGCCTTCGGGCAGTTATTTTTGGACGCGGCTGTGCCCGGGGCCTATTTTTGGCACACGGAGGCCACTCGTAAAGTCTCGCGCCATTCCGAGTCCGGCGGACGAAGTTGGCCAGCCCCTCCCCCCAAGGCTATAGCCCACCCGTTTTTGTGGCCTTTTTCCGCTGTACGAACTTGGCGCCCCGGCCTTCGGGCAGTTATTTTTGGGCGCGGCTGTGTCCGGGGCCTATTTTCTGTACACGGAGGCCGCTCGCAAAGTCTCGTGCCATTCCGAGTGCGGCGGACGAAGTGGGCCAGCCCCACCCCCCAAGGCTATAGCCCACCCGTTTTTGTGGCCTTTTTCCGTTGGACGAACTTGGCGCCCCGGCCTTCGGTCGGTTATTTTTGGGCGCGGGTGTGCCCGGGGCCTATTTTTGGCACACAGAGGCCACTCGCGAAGTCTCGCGCCATTCCGAGTCCGGCGGACGAAGTTGGCCTGCTCCAACCCCCAAGGCTATAGCCCACCCGTTTTTGTGGCCTTTTTCCGCTGGACGAACTTGGCGCCCCGGCCTTCGGGCAGTTATTTTTTAGCGCGGCTTTGTCCGGGGCCTATTTTCGGCACACGGAGGCCGCTCGCAAAGTCTCGTACCATTCTGAGTCCGGCGGACGAAGTGGGCCAGCCCCAACCCCCAAGGCTATAGCCCACCCGTTTTTGTGGCCTTTTTCCGTTGGACGAACTTGGCGCCCCGGCCTTCGGGCGGTTATTTTTGGGCGCGGCTGTGCCCGGGGCCTATTTTTGGCACACAGAGGCCACTCGCGAAGTCTCGCGCCATTCCGAGTCCGGCGGACGAAGTTGGCCTGCTCCAACCCCCAAGGCTATAGCCCACCCGTTTTTGTGGCCTTTTTCCGCTGGACGAACTTGGCGCCCCGGCCTTCGGGCGGTTATTTTTGGGTGCGGCTGTGCCCAGGGCCTATTTTTGGCATACGGAGGCCGCTCGCAAAGTCTCGCGCCATTCCGAGTCCGGCGGACGAAGTTGGCCAGCCCCACCCCCCAAGGCTATAGCTCACCCGTTTTTGTGGCCTATTTCCGCTGGACGAACTTGGCGCCCCAGCCTTCGGGCAGTTATTTTTGGGCGCGGCTGTGCCCGTGGCCTATTTTTGGCTCACGGAGACTGCTCACAAATCCTCGCACCATTCCGAGTCCGGCGGACGAAGTTGGCCAGCCCCACCCCCCAAGGCTATAGCCCACCCGTTTTTGTGGCCTTTTTCCGCTGGACGAACTTGGCGCCCCGGCCTTCGGGCGGTTATTTTTTGGCGCGGCTGTGCCCGGGGCCTATTTTTGGCACACGGAGGCCGTTCGTAAAGTCTCGCGCCATTCCGAGTCCGGCGGACGAAGTTGGCCAGCCCCACCCCCCAAGGCTATAGCCCACCCGTTTTTGTGGCATTTTTTTGCTGGACGAACTAGGCGCCCCGGCCTTCGGGCTGTTATTTTTGGGTGCGGCTGTGCCCGGGGCCTATTTTCGGCACCCGGAGGCTGCTCGCAAAGTCTCGCTCCATTCCGAGTCCGGCGGACGAAGTTGGCCAGCCCCACCCCCCAAGGCTATAGCCCACCCGTTTTTGTGGCATTTTTTTGCTGGACGAACGAGGCGCCCCGGCCTTCGGGCGGTTATTTTTGGGCGCGGCTGTGCCCGGGGCCTATTTTCGGCACCCGGAGGCTGCTCGCAAAGTCTCGCTCCATTCCCAGTCCGGCGGACGAAGTTGGCCAGCCCCTCCCCCCAAGGTTATAGCCCACCCGTTTTTTGGCCATTTTTCCGCTGGGGGGTTTGGGCGCAACGACCTTCGGGGGGTTATTTTTGGGTGCGGCTCTGTCCGCGGCCTATTTTTGGCACACGGAGGCCGTTCGTAAAGTCTCGCCCCATTCCGAGTCCGGCGGACGAAGTTGGCCAGCCCCTCCCCCCAAGGTTATAGCCCACCCGTTTTTTGGCCATTTTTCCGCTGGGGGGTTTGGGCGCAACGACCTTCGGGGGGTTATTTTTGGGTGCGGCTCTGTCCGCGGCCTATTTTTGGCACACGGAGGCCGTTCGTAAAGTCTCGCCCCATTCCGAGTCCGGCGGACGAAGTTGGCCAGCCCCTTCCCCCAAGGATATAGCCCACCCGTTTTTTGGCCATTTTTCCGCTGGGGGGTTTGGGCGCAACGACCTTCGGGGGGTTATTTTTGGGCGCGGCTCTGTCCGCGGCCTATTTTTGGCACTCGGAGACCGCTCGCAAAGTTTCGCCCCATTCCGAGTCCGGCGGACGAAGTTGGCCAGCCCCTCCCCCCAAGGCTATAGCCCACCCATTTTTTGGCCATTTTTCCGCTGGACGAACTTGGCTCCCTGACCTTCGGGGGGTTATTTTTGGGCGCGGCTGTGCCCGCGGCTTATTTTTGGCACGCAGAGGCCGCTCGCAATGTCTCGCCCCATTCCGAATCCGGCGGACGAAGTTGGCCAGCCCCACCCCCCAAGGCTATAGCCCACCTGTTTTTGTGGCCTTTTTCCGCTGGACGAACTTGGCGCCCCGGCCTTCGGGCGGTTATTTTTTGGCGCGGCTGTGCCCGGGGCCTATTTTTGGCACACGGAGGCCGTTCGTAAAGTCTCGCGCCATTCCGAGTCCGGCGGACGAAGTTGGCCAGCCCCACCCCCCAAGGCTATAGCCCACCCGTTTTTGTGGCATTTTTTTGCTGGACGAACTAGGCGCCCCGGCCTTCGGGCTGTTATTTTTGGGTGCGGCTGTGCCCGGGGCCTATTTTCGGCACCCGGAGGCTGCTCGCAAAGTCTCGCTCCATTCCGAGTCCGGCGGACGAAGTTGGCCAGCCCCACCCCCCAAGGCTATAGCCCACCCGTTTTTGTGGCATTTTTTTGCTGGACGAACGAGGCGCCCCGGCCTTCGGGCGGTTATTTTTGGGCGCGGCTGTGCCCGGGGCCTATTTTCGGCACCCGGAGGCTGCTCGCAAAGTCTCGCTCCATTCCCAGTCCGGCGGACGAAGTTGGCCAGCCCCTCCCCCCAAGGTTATAGCCCACCCGTTTTTTGGCCATTTTTCCGCTGGGGGGTTTAGACGCGCCAATCTTCGGGCGGTTTTTTTTTGGCGCGGCTGTGCCCGTGGCCTATTTTTGGCACATGCAGGCCGTTCGTAAAGTCTCGCCCCATTCCGAGTCCGGCGGACGAAGTTGGCCAGCCCCTTCCCCCAAGGATATAGCCCACCCGTTTTTTGGCCATTTTTCCGCTGGGGGGTTTGGGCGCAACGACCTTCGGGGGGTTATTTTTGGGTGCGGCTCTGTCCGCGGCCTATTTTTGGCACACGGAGGCCGTTCGTAAAGTCTCGCCCCATTCCGAGTCCGGCGGACGAAGTTGGCCAGCCCCTTCCCCCAAGGATATAGCCCACCCGTTTTTTGGCCATTTTTCCGCTGGGGGGTTTGGGCTACAGCGACCTTCGGGGTTATTTTTGGGCGCGGCTCTGTCCGCGGCCTATTTTTGGCACTCGGAGACCGCTCGCAAAGTTTCGCCCCATTCCGAGTCCGGCGGACGAAGTTGGCCAGCCCCTCCCCCCAAGGCTATAGCCCACCCATTTTTTGGCCATTTTTCCGCTGGACGAACTTGGCTCCCTGACCTTCGGGGGGTTATTTTTGGGCGCGGCTGTGCCCGCGGCTTATTTTTGGCACGCAGAGGCCGCTCGCAATGTCTCGCCCCATTCCGAATCCGGCGGACGAAGTTGGCGAGCCCCTCCCCCCAAGGCTATAGACCACCCGTTTTTTGGCCATTTTTCCGCTGGACGAACTTGGCGCCCCGGCCTTCGGGCGGTTATTTTTGGGCGCGGCTGTTCCCGCGGCCTATTTTTGTCACGCGGAGGCCGCTCGCAAAGTCTCACCCCATTCCGAGTCCGGCGGACGAAGTTGGCCAGCCCCTCCACCCAAGGTTATAGCCCACCCGTTTTTTGGCCATTTTTCCGCTGGGGGGTTTAGACGCGCCAATCTTCGGGCGGTTTTTTTTTGGCACGGCTGTGCCCGTGGCCTATTTTTGGCACACGGAGGCCGTTCGTAAAGTCTCGCCCCAAGGCTATAGACCACCCGTTTTTTGGCCATTTTTCCGCTGGACGAACTTGGCGCCCCGGCCTTTGGGCGGTTATGTTTTGGGCGCGGCTGTTCCCGCGGCCTATTTTTGGCACGCGGAGGCTGCTCGCAAAGTCTCGCCCCATTCCGAGTCCGGCGGACGAAGTTGGCCAGCCCCTCCCCCCAAGGTTATAGCCCACCCGTTTTTTGGCCATTTTTCCGCTGGGGGGTTTAGACGCGCCAATCTTCGGGCGGTTTTTTTTGGCGCGGCTGTGCCCGTGGCCTATTTTTGGCACACGGAGGCCGTTCGTAAAGTCTCGCCCCATTCCGAGTCCGGCGGACGAAGTTGGCCAGCCCCTTCCCCCAAGGATATAGCCCACCCGTTTTTTGGCCATTTTTCCGCTGGGGGGTTTGGGCGCAACGACCTTCGGGGGGTTATTTTTGGGCACGGCTCTGTCCGCGGCCTATTTTTGGTACTCGGAGGCCGCTCGCAAAGTTTCGCCCCATTCCGAGTCCGGCGGACGAAGTTGGCCAGCCCCTCCCCCCAAGGCTATAGCCCACCCGTTTTTTGGCCATTTTTCCGCTGAGGGGTTTGGGCGCGCCGACCTTCGGGCAGTTATTTTTAGGCGCGGCTGTGCCCCCGGCCTATTTTTGGCACGCGGAGGCCGCTCGCAAAGTCTCACCCCATTCCGAGTCCGGCGGACGAAGTTGGCCAGCTTCTCCCCCCAAGGCTATAGCCCACCCTTTTTTTTGTCCATTTTTCCGCTGGACGAACTTGGCGCCCCGGCCTTCGGGCTGTTATTTTTGCACGCGGCTGTGCCCGCGGCCTATTTTTGGCACGCGGAGGCGGCTCGCAAAGTCTTGCCCCATTCCGAGTCCGGCGGACGAAGTTGGTCAGCCCCTCTCCCCAAGGCTATAGCCCACCCGTTTTTTGGCCATTTTTCCGCTGGGGGGTTCGGGCGCAACGACCTTCGGGGGGTTATTTTTGGGCGTGGCTGTACCCACGGCCTATTTTTGGCACACGGAGGCCCCTCGCAAAGTCTCGCGGCATTCCGAGTCCGGCGGACGAAGTTGGCCAGCCCCTCCCCCCAAGGTTATAGCCCACCCGTTTTTTGGCCATTTTTCTGCTGGGGAGTTTAGACGCGCCAATCTTCGGGCGGTTGTTTTTTGGCGTGGCTGTGCCCGTGGCCTATTTTTGGCACACGGAGGCCGTTCGTAAAGTCTCGCCCCATTCCGAGTCCGGCGGATGAAGTTGGCCAGCCCCGCCCCCCAAGGCTATAGCCCACCCGTTTTTTGGCCATTTTTCCGCTGGACGAACTTGGTGCCCCGGCCTTTGGGAGGTTATTTTTGGGCACGGCTGTGCCCACGGCCTATTTTTGGCACGCGGAGGCCGCTCGCAAAGTCTCGCCCCATTCCGAGTCCGGCGGACGAAGTTGGCCAGCTTCTCCCCCCAAGGCTATAGCCCACCCTTTTTTTTGTCCATTTTTCCGCTGGACGAACTTGGCGCCCCGGCCTTCGGGCTGTTATTTTTGCATGCGGCTGTGCCCGCGGCCTGGCCCCCAGCACACGGAGGCGGCTCGCAAAGTCTTGCCCCATTCCGAGTCCGGCGGACGAAGTTGGTCAGCCCCTCTCCCCAAGGCTATAGCCCACCCGTTTTTTGGCCATTTTTCCGCTGGGGGGTTCGGGCGCAACGACCTTCGGGGGGTTATTTTTGGGCGTGGCTGTGCCCACGGCCTATTTTTGGCACACGGAGGCCCCTCGCAAAGTCTCGCGGCATTCCGAGTCCGGCGGACGAAGTGGGCCAGCCCCACCCCCCAAGGCTATAGCCCACCCGTTTTTGTGCCCTTTTTCCGCTGGACGAACTTGGCGCCGCGGCCTTCGGGCGGTTAGTTTTGGGCGTGCCAATGCCCGCAGCCTATTTTTGGCACATGGAGGCCCCTCGCAAAGTCTCGCGGCATTCCGATTCCGGCGGACGATGTTGGCCAGCCCCACCCCCAAAGGATATTGCCAACCCGTTTTTCTGGCGTTATTCCGCTGAACGAACTTGGCGCCGCGGCCTTCGGGTGGTTACTTTTGGGCGCGGGTTTGGCCGCGGCCTATTTTTGGCACAAGGAGGCCCCTCGTAAAGTCTCGCGGCATTCCGAGTCCGGCGGACGAAGTGGGCCAGCCCCACCCCTCAAGGCCATAGCCCGCCCGTTTTTGTGGCCTTTTTCCGCTGGACGAACTTGGCGCCGCGGCCTTCGACCGGTTATTTTTGGGCGCGGCTTTGCCCGCGACCTATTTTTGGCACACGGAGGCCCCTCGCAAAGCCTCGCGGCATTCCGAGTCCGGCGGACGAATTTGGCCAGCCCCACCCCCCAAGGCTATAGCCAACCCGTTTTTGTGGCCTTGTTCCGCTGGACGAACTTGGCGCCCCGGCCTTTGGACGGTTATTTTTGGGTACGGCTTTGGGCTCAGCCTATTTTTGGCACATGGAGGCCCCTCGCAAAGTCTCGCGGCATTCCGAGTCCGGCGGACGAAGTTGGCCAGCCCCACCCCCCAAGGCTATAGCCCGCCCGTTTTTTGGCCATTTTTCCGCTGGATGAACTTGGCGCCCCGTCCTTCGGTCGGTTATTTTTCGGCGCGGCTGTGCCCGTAGCCTATTTTTGGCACGCGGAGGCCGCTCCCAAAGTCTCGGCCCATTCCGAGTCCGGCGGACGAAGTCGGCCAGCCCCTCCCCCCAAGGCTATAGCCCACCCGTTTTTTGGCCATTTTTCCGCTGGACGAACTTGGCGCCCCGTCCTTCGGGAGGTTATTTTTGGACGCGGCTGTGCCCACGGCCTATTTTTGGCATGCGGGGGCCCCTCGCAAAGTCACGCGGCATTCCGAGTCCGGCGGAAGAAGTTGGCCAGCCCCACCCCCCAAGGCTATAGCCCGCCCGTTTTTGTGGCCTTTTTCCGCTGGACGAACTTGGCGCCGCGGCCTTCGGTCGGTTATTTTTTAGCGCGGCTGTGCCCGTAGCCTATTTTTGGCACGTGAAGGCCGCTCCCAAAGTCTCGGCCCATTCCGACTCCGGCGGACGAAGTCGGCCAGCCCCTCCCCCCAAGGCTATAGCCCACCCGTTTTTTGGCCATTTTTCCGCTGGACGAACTTGGCGCCCCGTCCTTCGGGAGGTTATTTTTGGACGCGGCTGTGCCCACGGCCTATTTTTGGCATGCGGGGGCCCCTCGCAAAGTCACGCGGCATTCCGAGTCCGGCGGAAGAAGTTGGCCAGCCCCACCCCCCAAGGCTATAGCCCGCCCGTTTTTGTGGCCTTTTTCCGCTGGACGAACTTGGCGCACAGGCATTCGGTCGGTTATTTTTTAGCGCGGCTGTGCCCGTAGCCTATTTTTGGCACGTGAAGGCCGCTCCCAAAGTCTCGGCCCATTCAGAGTCCGGCGGACGAAGTTGGCCAGCCCCTCCCCCCAAGGCTATAGCCCACCCGTTTTTTGGCCATTTTTCCGCTGGGGGGTTCGGGCGCAACGACCTTCGGGGGGTTATTTTTGGTCGTGGCTGTGCCCACGGCCTATTTTTGGCATACGGAGGCCCCTCGCAAAGTCTCGCGGCATTCCGAGTCCGGCGGACGAAGTGGGCCAGCCCCACCCCCCAAGGCTATAGCCCACCCGTTTTTGTGCCCTTTTTCCGCTGGACGAACTTGGCGCTTGGCCTTCGGGCGGTTAGTTTTGGGCGCGGCATTGCCCGCAGCCTATTTTTGGCACATGGAGGCCCCTCGCAAAGTCTCGCGCCATTCCGAGTCCAGCGGACGAAGTTGGCCAGCCCCACCCCCCAAGGCTATAGCCCACCCGTTTTTGTGGCCTTTTTCCGCTGGACGAACTTGGCGCCGCGGCCTTGAGCGGTTTTTGGGCGCGGCTGTGCCCGGGGCCTATTATTGGCACACGGAGGCCGCTCACAAAGTGTCGCGCCATTCCGAGTCCACCGGACGAAGTTGGCCAGCCCCACCCCCCAAGGCTATAGCCCACCCGTTTTTGTGGCCTTTTTCCGCTGGACGAACTTGGCGCCCCAGCCTTCGGGCGGTTATTTTTGGGCGCGGCTGTGCCCGGGGCCTATTTTTGGCACACGGAGGCCGTTCGCAAAGTCTCAAGCCATTCCGAGTCCGGCGGACGAAGTTGGCCATTCGCACCCCCCAAGGCTATAGCCCACCCGTTTTTGTGGCCTTTTTCCGCTGGACGAACTTGGCGCCCCGGCCTTCGGGCGGTTATTTTTGCAGGCGACTGTGCCTGGGCCTATTTTTTTGGCACATGGAGGCCGCTCTCACAGTGTCGCGCCATTCCGAGTCGCGCGGACGAAGTTGGCCAGCCCCACCCCCAAGGCTATAGCCCACCGTTTTTGTGGCCTTTTTCCGCTGGACGAACTTGGCGCCCGGCCTTCAGGCGGGTATTTTTAGGCGCGGCTGCGTCATGCCTATTTTGGCACACGGCGGCGCTCGCACAGTCTCGCGCCATTTCGAGTCCGGCGGACGAAGTTGGCCAGCCCCACCCCCAGGCTATAGCCCACCCGTTTTTGTGGCCTTTTCCGCTGGGCGAACTTGGCGCCCATGTCGCCGGGCGGGTATTTTTGGGCGCGGCTGTGCCTCCAAGGCTGGCCTATTTTGGCACACGGCGCCGCCTCGCACAGTCTCGCGCCATTCCGAGTCCGCGGATTTGTTGGCCAGCCCCACCCCCCGAGGCTATAGCCCACCCGTTTTTGTGGCCTTTTTCCGCTGGACGAACTTGGCGCCCCGCCCTTCGGGCTGTTATTTTTGGGCGCAGCTGTGCCCAGGGCCTATTTTTGGCACACGGAGTCCGCTCACAAAGTCTCACGCCAATCCGAGTCCGGCGGACGAAGTGGGCCAGCCCCACCCCCCAAGGCTGTAGCCCACCCGTTTTTGTGGACTTTTTCCGCTGGACGAACTTGGCGCCAAGGCCTTCGGGCGGTTATTTTTGGGCGTGGCGGTACCCGGGGCCTATTTTTGGGCCACGGAGGCCGTTCACAAAGTCTCGCGCAATTCCGAGTCCGGCGGACGATGTTGGCCAGCCCCACCCCCCAAGGCTATAGCCCACCCGTTTTTGTGGCCTTTTTCCGCTGGACGAACTTGGCGCCCCGGCCTTCGGGCGGTTATTTTTGGGCGCGGCTGTACCGGGGCCTATTTTTGCACTTGACGGGCCGCTCGCAAAGTCTCGCGCCATTCCGAGTCCGGCGGACGAAAGTTGGCCAGCCCCACCCCAAGGCTATAGCCCACCCGCTTTTTGTGGCCTTTTTCCACTGGACGAACTTGGCGCCATTTTTGGCTGAGGGGCGGGTATTTTTGGACGTGGCTGTGCCCGCGACCTATTTTTAGCACACGGAGGTGCCTCGCAAAGTCCCGCGCCATTCCGAGTCCGGCGGACTAAGTTGGCCAGCCTCACACCCCAAGGCTATCGCCCACCCTTTTTTGTGGCCTTTTTCCGCTGGACAAACTTGGCGCCGCGGCCTTCGGGTGGGTATTTTTTGACGTGGCTGTGCCCGCGACCTATTTTTGGTACACGGAGGTGCCTCGCAAAGTCCTACACCATTCCGAGTCCGCGGACTAAGTTGACCAGCCTCACCCCCCAAGCCTATCGCCCGCCCTTTTTTGTGGACTTTTTCCGATGGACGAACTTGGCGCCGCGGCCTTCGGGCGGGTATTTTTGGGCGCGGCCGTGGCCACGGCCTATTTTTGGCACACGGACGCGCCTCACAAAGTCTCGCGGCCTTCCGAGTCCGGCGGACGAAGTTGGCCAGCCCCACCCCCCAAGGCTATAGCCCACCCGTTTTTGTGGCCTGTTTCCGCTGGACGAACTTGGCGCCGCGGCCTTCGGGCGGGTAATTTTGGGTGCGGCTGTGCCCGCAGCCTATATTTGGCGCACGGAGGCACCTCGCAAATTCTCGCGCCATTCCGAGTCCGGCGGACGAAGTTGGCCTTCCCCACCCCCCAAGGCTATAGCGCACCCGTTTTTGTGGCCTTTTTGCCGCTGGACGAACCTGGCGCCGCGGCCTTCGGCGGGTATTTTTGGGCGCGGCTGTGCCCGCGGCCTATTTTTGGTACACGGAGACGCCTCGCAAAATCTCGCGCCATTCCGAGTCCGGCGGACGAAGTTGGCCAGCCCCCCCCCCCAAGGTTATAGCCCACCCGTTTTTGTGGCCATTTTCCGCTGGACGAACTTCGCGCCGCGGCCTTCGGGCGGGTATTTTTGGGCGCGGCTGTGCCCGCGGCCTATTTTTGGCACACGGAGGCGCCTCACAAAGTCTCACGCCATTCCGAGTCCGGCGGACGAAGTCGGCCAGCCCCACCCCCCAAGGCTGTGCCCGGGGCCTCTTTTTGGCACACGGAGGCCGCTCGCAAAGTCTCGCGCCATTCCGAGTCCGGCGGACGAAGTTGGCCAGCCCAACCCCCCAAGTCTATAGCCCACCCGTTTTTGTGGCCTTTTTCCGCTGGACGAACATGGCGCCCCGGCCTTCGGGCGGTTATTTTTGGGCGCGGCTGTGCCCAGGGCCTATTTTTGGCACACGTAGGCCACTCGCAAAGTCTCGCGCCATCCTGAGTCCGGCGGACGAAGTCGGCCGGCCCCACCCCCCAAGGCTATAGCCCACCCGTTTTTGTGGCCTTTTTCCGCTGGAGGAACTTGGCGCCCCGGCCTTCGGGCTGTTATATTTGGGCGCGGCTGTGCCCGGGGTCTATTTTTGGCACATGGAGGCCGCTCGCAAAGTCTCGCGCCATTCCGAGTCCGGCGGACGAAGTCGGCCATCCCCACCCCCCGAGGCTATAGCCCACCCGTTTTTGTGGCCTTTTTCCGCGGGACGAACTTGGCGCCCCGGCCCTCGGGCGGTTATTTTTGGGTGCGGCTGTGCCCAGGGCCTATTTTTGGCACACGGAGGCCGCTCGCAAAGTCTTGCGCCATTCTGAGTCCGGCGGACGAAGTGGGCCGGCCCCACCCCCCAAGGCTATAGCCCACCCGTTTTTGTGGCCTTTTTCCGCTGGACGAACTTGGCGCCCCGGCCTTCGGGCCGTTATTTTTGGGCGCGGCTGTGCCCGCGGCCTATTTTTGGCACACGGAGGTGCCTCGCAAAGTCTCGCGCCATTCCGAGTCCGGGGGACGAAGTTGGCCAGCCCCATCCCCCAAGGCTATAGCCCACCCGTTTTTGTGGCCTTTTTCCGCTGGACGAAGTTCGCGCTGCGGCCTTCGGGCGGGTATTTTTGGGCTCGGCTCTGCCCGCGGCCTATTTTTGGCACACGGAGGCGCCTCGCAAAGTCTCGCGCCATTCCGAGTCCGGCTGACGAAGTTGGCCAACCCCACCCCCCAAGGCTATAGCCCACCCGTCTTTGTGGCTTTTTTCCGCTGGACTTACTTGGCGCCGCGGCCTTCGGGCGGGTATTTTTGGGCGCGGCTGTGCCCGCGGCCTATTTTTGGCGCACGGAGGCGCCTCGTAAAGTCTCGCACCATTCCAAGTGCGGCGGACGAAGTCGGCCAGCCCCACCCCCCAAGGCTATAGCCCACCCGTTTTTGTGGCCTTTTTCCGCTGGACGAACTTCGCGCCGCGGCCTTCGGGCGGGAATTTTTGGGCGCGGCTGTGCCCGCGGTCTATTTTTGGCACACGGAGGCGCCTCGCAAAGTCTCGCGCCATTCCGAGTCCGGCGGACGAAGTTGGCCAGCCCCACCCCCCAAGGCTATAGCCCACCCGTTTTTGTGGCCTTTTTCCGCTGGACGAACTTGGTGCCCCGGCCTTCGGGCGGGTATTTTTGGGCGCGGCTGTATCCGCGGCCTATTTTTGGCATACGGAGGTGCCTCACAAAGTCTCGCGCAATTCCGAGTCCGGCGGACGAAGTTGGCCAGCCCCACCGTCCAAGGCTATAACCCACCCGTTTTTGTGGCCTTTTTCCGCTGGACGATCTTGGCGCCGCGGCCTTCGGGCGGGTATTTTTGGGCGCGGCTGTGCCCGGGGCCTATTTTTCGCACACGGAGGTGCCTCACAAAGTCTTGTGCCATTCCGAGTCCGGCGGACGAAGTTGGCCAGCCCCACCCCCCAAGGCTATAGCCCACCCGTTTATGTGGCCTTTTTCCGCCGGACGATCTTGGCGCCCCGGCCTTCGGGCGGTTATTTTTGGGCGCGGATGTGCCCGGGGCCTATTTTTGGCACACGGAGAAGCCTCACAAAGTCTCGCGCCATTCCGAGCCCGGCGGACGAAGTTGGCCAGCCCCCCCCCCATGGCTACAGGCCACCCGTTTTTGTGGCCATTTTCCGCTGGACGAACTTGGCGCTGCGGCCTTCGGGCGGGTATTTTTGGGCGCGGCTATGGCCACGGCCTATTTTTAGCACACGGAGGTGCCTCGCAAAGTCTCGCGCCATTCCGAGTCCGGCGGACGAAATTGGCCAGCCCCACCCCCCAAGGCTATAGCCCACCCGTTTTTGTGGCCTTTTTCCGCTGTACGAACTTGGCGCCGCGGCCTTCGGGCGGGTATGTTTGGGCGCGGTTGTGCCCGCAGCCTATTTTTGGCACACGCAGGCGCCTCGCAAAGTCTCGCGCCAGTCCGAGACCGGCGGACGAAGTTGACCAGCCCCACCCCCCAAGGCTATAGCCCACCCGTTTTTGGGGCCTTTTTCCGCTGGACGAACTTGGCGCCGCGGCCTTCGGGTTGATATTTTTGAATGCGGCTGTGCCCACGGCCTATTTTTGGCACACGGAGTCGCCTCGCAAAGTCTCGCGCCATTCCGAGACCGGCGGACGAAGTTGGCCAGCCCCACCCCCAAAGGCTATAGCCCACCCGTTTTTGGGGCCTTTTTCCGCTGGACGAACTTGGCGCCGCGGCCTTCGGATCGATATTTTTGGGCGCGGCTGTGCCCACGGCCTATTTTTGGCACACGGAGTCGCCTCGCAAAGTCTCGCGCCATTCCGAGTCCGGCGGACGAAGTCGGCCAGCCCCACCCCCAAAGGCTATAGCCCACCCGTTTTTGTGGCCTTTTTCCGCTGACGAACATGGCGCCCCGGCCTTCGGGCAGGTATTTTTGGTTGCGGCTGTGTCCGCGGCCTATTTTTGGCACACGGAGGCGCCTCGCAAAGTCTCGCGCCAGTCCGAGATCGGCGGACGAAGTTGACCAGCCCCTCCCCCCAAGCCTATAGCCCACCCGTTTTTTGGCCATTTTTCTCCTGGCCGAACTTGGCACCCCAGCCTTCGGGCAGTTCTTTTTGGGCGCGGCTGTGCCCGCGGCCTATTTTTGGCACGCGGAGGCCGCTCGCAAAGTCTCGCCCCATTCCGAGTCCGGCGGACGAAGTCGGCCAGCCCCTCCCCCCAAGGCTATAGCCCACTCGTTTTTTGGCCATTTTTCCGCTGGACAAACTTGGCGCCCCGGCCTTCGGGCAGTTATTTTTGGGTGCGGCTGTGCCCATGCCCTATTTTTGCAACGCGGAGGCCGCTCGCAAAGTCTCGCCCCATTCCGAGTCCGGCGGACGAAGTCGGCCAACCCCTCCCCCCAAGGCTATAGCCCACCCGTTTTTTGGCCATTTTTCCGCCGGGGGGGTTTGGGCGCGCCGACCTTCGGGGGGTTACTTTTGGGGCGGCTGTACCCGCGACCTATTTTTGGCACACAGAGGCCGCTCGCAAAGTCTCACCCCATTCCGAGTCCGGCGGACGAAGTTGGCCAGCCCCTCCCCCCAAGGCTATAGCCCACCCGTTTTTTGGTCATTTTTGCGCTGGATGAACATGATGCCCCGGCTTTCGGGCAGTTATTTTTGGGCACGGCTGTGCTCACAGCCTATTTTTGGCACGCGGAGGGCGCTCGTAAAGTCTCGCACCATTCCGAGTCCGGCGGACGAAGTTGGCCAGCCCCACCCCCCAAGGCTATAGCCCACCCGTTTTTGTGGCCTTTTTCCGCTGGACGAACTTCGCGCCCCGGCTTTCGGGCGGGAATTTTTGGGCGCGGCTGTGCCCGCGGTCTATTTTTGGCGCACGGAGGCGCCTCGCAAAGTCTCGCGCCATTCTAAGTCCGGCGGACGAAGTTGGTCAGCCCCACCCCCCAAGGCTATAGGCCACCCGTTTTTGTGGCCTTTTTCCGCTAGACGAACTTGGTGCCCCGGCCTTCGGGCGGGTATTTTTGGGGGCGGCTGTATCCGCGGCCTATTTTTGGCACACGGAGGTGCCTCACAAAGTCTCGCGCAATTCCGAGTCCGGCGGACGAAGTTGGCCAGCCCCACCGTCCAAGGCTATAACCCACCCGTTTTTGTGGCCTTTTTCCGCTGGACGAACTTGGCGCCCCGGCCTTCGGGCGGTTATTTTTGGGCGCGGCTGTGGCCGGGGCCTATTTTTGGCACACGGAGGCCGCTCGTAAAGTCTCGCGCCATTCCGAATCCGGCGGACGAATTTGGCCAGCCCCACCCCCCAAGGCTATAGCCCACCCGTTTTTGTGGCCTTTTTCCGCTGGACGAACTTGGCGCCCCGGCTTTCGGGCTGTTATTTTTGGGCGCGGCTGTGGCCAGGGCCTATTTTTGGCACACGGAGGCCGCTCGTAAAGTCTCGCGCCATTCCGAGTCCGGCGGACGAAGTTGGCCAGCCCCACCCCCCCAGGCTATAGCCCACCCGTTTTTGTGGCCTCTTTCCGCTGGACGAACTTGGCGCCCCGGCCTTCGGGCGGGTATTTTTGGGCGCGGCTGTGCCCGCGGCCTATTTTTGACAAACGGAGGCGCCTCGCAAAGTCTCGCGCCATTCCGAGTCCGGCGGACGAAGTTGGCCAGCCCCACCCCCCAAGGCTATAGCCCACCCGTTTTTGTGGCCTCTTTCCGCTGGGACGAACTTGGCGCCCGGCCATCGGATGGGTATTTTTGGGCGCGGCTGTGCCCGCGGCCTATTTTTGGCACACGGAGGCGCCTCGCAAAGTCTCGCGCCATTCCGAGTCCGGCGGACGACGTTGGCCAGCCCCACCCCCCAAGGCTATAGCCCACCCGTTTTTGTGGCCTTTTTCCGCTGGACGAACTTGGCGCCCCGGCCTTCGGGCGGTTATTTTTGGGCGCGGCTGTTCCAGGGGCCTGTTTTTGGCACACGGAGGCCACTCGCAAAGTCTCGCTCCATTCCCAGTCCGGCGGACAAAGTTGGCCAACCCCACCCCCCAAGGCTATAGCCCACCCGTTTTTGTGGCCTTTTTCCGCTGGACGAACTTGGCGCCCCGGCCTTCGGGCGGTTATTTTTGGGCGCGGCTGTGCCCGGGGCCTATTTTTGGCACACGGAGGCCGCTCGTAAAGTCTCGCGCCATTCCGAGTCCGGCGGACGAATTTGGCCAGCCCCACCCCCCAAGGCTATAGCCCACCCGTTTTTGTGGCCTTTTTCCGCTGGACGAACTTGGCGCCCCGGCCTTCGGGCGGTTATTTTTGGGCGCGGCTGTTCCAGGGGCCTATTTTTGGCACACGGAGGCCACTCGCAAAGTCTTGCTCCATTCCCAGTCCGTTGGACAAAGTTGGCCAACCCCACCCCCCAACGCTATAGCCCACCCGTTTTTGTGGCCTTTTTCCGCTGGACGAACTTGGCGCCCCGGCCTTCGGGCGGTTATTTTTGGGCGCGGCTGTGCCCGCGGCCTATTTTTGACAAACGGAGGCGCCTCGCAAAGTCTCGCGCCATTCCGAGTCCGGCGGACGAAGTTGGCCAGCCCCACCCCCCAAGGCTATAGCCCACCCGTTTTTGTGGCCTCTTTCCGCTGGACGAACTTGGCGCCCCGGCCATCGGATGGGTATTTTTGGGCGCGGCTGTGCCCGCGGCCTATTTTTGGCACACGGAGGCGCCTCGCAAAGTCTCGCGCCATTCCGAGTCCGGCGGACGAAGTTGGCCAGCCCCACCCCCCAAGGCTATAGCCCACCCGTGTTTGTGGCCTCTTTCCGCTGGACGAACTTGGCGCCCCGGCCTTCGGGCGGTTATTTTTGGGCGCGGCTGTTCCAGGGGCCTGTTTTTGGCACACGGAGGCCACTCGCAAAGTCTCGCTCCATTCCCAGTCCGGCGGACAAAGTTGGCCAACCCCACCCCCCAAGGCTATAGCCCACCCGTTTTTGTGGCCTTTTTCTGCTGGACGAACTTGGCGCCCCGGCCTTCGGGCGGTTATTTTTGGGCGCGGCTGTGCCCGGGGCCTATTTTTGGCACACGGAGGCCGCTCGTAAAGTCTCGCGCCATTCCGAGTCCGGCGGACGAATTTGGCCAGCCCCACCCCCCAAGGCTATAGCCCACCCGTTTTTGTGGCCTTTTTCCGCTGGACAAACTTGGCGCCCCGGCCTTCGGGCGGTTATTTTTGGGCGCGGCTGTTCCAGGGGCCTATTTTTGGCACACGGAGGCCACTCGCAAAGTCTTGCTCCATTCCCAGTCCGTTGGACAAAGTTGGCCAACCCCAACCCCAACGCTATAGCCCACCCGTTTTTGTGGCCTTTTTCCGCTGGACGAACTTGGCGCCCCGGCCTTCGGGCGGTTATTTTTGGGCGCGGCTGTGCCCGGGGCCTATTTTTGGCACACGGAGGCCGATCGCAAAGTCTCGCGCCATTCCGAGTCCGGCGGACGAAGTTGGCCAGCCCCACCCCCCAAGGCTATAGCCCACCCGTTTCTGTGGCCTTTTTCCGCTGGACGAACTTGGCGCCCCGGCCTTCGGGAGGTTATTTTTGGGTGCGGCTGTGAACGCGGCCTATTTTTCGCACACGGAGGCCCCTCGCAAAGTCTCGCGCTATTCCGAGTCCGGCGGACGAAGTTGGCCAGCCCCACCCGCCAAGACAATAGCCCACCCGTTTTTGTGGCCTTTTTCCGCTGTACGAACTTGGCGCCGTGGCCTTCGGGCGGGTATGTTTGGGCACGGCTGTGCCCGCGGCCTATTTTTGGCACACGGAGGCTCCTCGCAAAGTCTCGCGCCATTCCGAGTCCGGCGGACGAAGTTGGCCAGGCCCACCGCACAAGTCTATAGCCCACCCGTTTTTGGGGCCTTTTTCCGCTGGACGAACTTGGCGCCGCGGCCTTCGGGCCGATATTTTTGGGCGCGGCTGTGCCCACGGCCTATTTTTGGCACATGGAGGCGCCTAGCAAAGTCTCGCGCCATTCCGAGTCCGGCGGACGAAGTTGGCCAGCCCCACCCCCCAAGGCTATAGCCCACCCGTTTTTGTGGCCTTTTTCCGCTGGACGAACTTGGCGCCGCGGCCTTCGGGCGGGTATTTTTGGGAGCGGCTGTGCCCGCGGCCTATTTTTGGCACACGGAGGAGCCTCGCAAAGTCTCGCACCATTCCGAGCCCGGCGGACGAAGTTGGCCAGCCCCACCCCCCAAGGCTACAGCCCACCCGTTTTTGTGGCCTTTTTCCGTTAGACGAACTTGGCGCCGCGCTGCCAAGGCGGGTTTTTTTGGACGCGGCTGTGGCCGCGGCCTATTTTTGGCACACGGAGGAGCCTCGCAAAGTCTCGCGCCATTCCGAGTCCGGCGGACAAAGTTGGCCAGCCCCACCCCCCAAGGCTATACCCCACCCGTTTTTGTGGCCTTTTTCCGCTGGACAAACTTGGCGCCGCGGCCTTCGGGTGGGTATTTTTGGACGCGGCTGTGCCCGTGGCCTAGTTTTGTCACACGGAGGCGCCTCACAAAGTCTCGCGCCATTCCGAGTCCGGCGGACGAAGTTGGCCAGCCCCACCCCGCAAGGCTATAGTCCACCCGATTTTGTGGCCTTTTTCCACTGGACGAACTTGGCGCCGCGGCCTGCCAGGCGGGTATTTTTGGGCGCGGCTGTGCCTGCGCGGCCTATTTTTGGTACACGGAGGCTCCTCGCAAACTCTCGCGCCATTCCGAGTCGGGCGGACGAAGTTGGCCAGCCCTACCCCCAAGGCTATAGCCCACCCGTTTTGTGGCCTTTTTCCACTGGACGAACTTGGCGCCGCGGCCTTCGGGCGGGTATTTTTGGGAGCGGCTGTGCCCGCGGCCTATTTTTGGCACACGGAGGAGCCTCGCAAAGTCTCGCACCATTCCGAGTCCGGCGGACGAAGTTGGCCAGCCCCACCCCCCAAGGCTACAGCCCACCCGTTTTTGTGGCCTTTTTCCGTTGGACGAACTTGGCGCCGCGGCCTTCGGGAGGGTATTTTTGGGCGCGGTTGTGGCCGCGGCCTATTTTTGGGACACGGAGGAGCCTCGCAAAGTCTCGCGCCATTCTGAGTCCGGCGGACGAATTTGGCCAGCCCCACCCGCCAAGACAATAGCCCACCCGTTTTTGTGGCCTTTTTCCGCTGTACGAACTTGGCGCCGTGGCCTTCGGGCGGGTATGTTTGGGCACGGCTGTGCCCGCGGCCTATTTTTGGCACACGGAGGCGCCTAGCAAAGTCTCGCGCCATTCCGAGTCCGGCGGACGAAGTTGGCCAGCCCCACCCCCCAAGGCTATAGCCCACCCGTTTTTGTGGCCTTTTTCCGCTGGACGAACTTGGCGCCGCGGCCTTCTGGCGGGTATTTTTGGGCGCGGCTGTGCCCGCGGCCAAATTTTGGCACACGGAGGCGACTCACAAAGTCTCGCGCCATTCCGAGTCCGGCGGACGAAGTTTGCCAGCCCCACCCCCCAAGGCTATAGCCCACCCGTTTTTGTGGCCTTTTTCCGCTGGACGAACTTGGCGCCGCGGCCTTCGGGCGGGTATTTTTGGGCGCGGCTGTCCCCGCGGCCTTTTTTTGGGCACACGGAGGCGCCTCGCAAAGTCTCGCGCCATTCCGAGTCCGGCGGACGAAGTTGGCCAGCCCCACCCCCCAAGGCTATAGCCCACCCGTTTTTGGGGCCTTTTTCCGCTGGACGAACTTGGCGCCGCGGTCTTCGGGCCGATATTTTTGGGCGCGGCTGTGCCCACGACCTATATTTGGCACACGGAGGCGCCTCGCAAAGTCTCGCGCCATTCCGAGTCCGGCGGACGAAGTTGGCCAGCCCCACCCCCAAAGGCTATAGCCCACCCGTTTTTGTGGCCTTTTTCCGCTGGACGAACTTGGCGCCGCGGCCTTCGGGCGGGTATTTTTGGGCGCAGCTGTTCCCGCGGCCTATTTTTGGCACACGGAAGCCCCTAGCAAAGTCTCGCGCCATTCCGAGTCCGGCGGACAAAGTTGGCCAGCCCCACCCCCCAAGGCTATAGCCCACCCGTTTTTGTGGCCTTTTTCCGCTGGACAAACTTGACGCCGCGGCCTTCGGGTGGGTATTTTTGGACGCGGCTGTGACCACGGCCTAGTTTTGTCACACGGAGGTGCCTCACAAAGTCTCGCGTCATTCCGAGTCCGGCGGACGAAGTTGGCCAGCCCCACCCCGCAAGGCTATAGTCCACCCGATTTTGTGGCCTTTTTCCGCTGGACGAACTTGGCGCCGCGGCCTTCGGGTGGGAATTTTTGGGCGCGGCTGTGCCCGCGGCCTATTTTGGGTAAACGGAGGCACCTCGCAAATCTCGCGGCATTCCGAGTCTGGCGGACGAAGTTGGCCAGCGCCACCCCCAAGGCTATAGCCCACCCGTTTTTGTGGCCTTTTTCCGCTGGACGAACTTGGCGCCGCGGCCTTCGGGCGGGTATTTTTGGGAGCGGCTGTGCCCGCGGCCTATTTTTGGCACACGGAGACGCCTCGCAAAGTCTCGCGCCATTCCGAGCCCGGCGGACGAAGTTGGCCAGCCCCACCCCCCAAGGCTATAGCCCACCCGTTTTTGTGGCCTTTTTCCGCTGGACGAACTTGGCGCCGCGGCCTTCTGGCGGGTATTTTTGGGCGCGGCTGTGCCCGCGGCCTATTTTTGGCACATGGAGGCGCCTCGCAAAGTCTCGCGCCATTCCGAGTCCGGCGGACGAAGTTGGCCAGCCCTACCCCCCAAGACTATAGCCCACCCGTTTTTGTGGCCTTTTTCCGCTGGACGAACTTGGCGCCGCGGCCTTCGGGCGGGTATTTTTGGGAGCGGCTGTGCCCGCGGCCTATTTTTGGCACACGGAGGAGCCTCGCAAAGTCTCGCACCATTCCGAGCCCGGCGGACGAAGTTGGCCAGCCCCACCCCCCAAGGCTACAGCCCACCCGTTTTTGTGGCCTTTTTCCGTTAGACGAACTTGGCGCCGCGGCCTTCGGGCGGGTTTTTTTGGACGCGGCTGTGGCCGCGGCCTATTTTTGGCACACGGAGGAGCCTCGCAAAGTCTCGCGCCATTCCGAGTCCGGCGGACAAAGTTGGCCAGCCCCACCCCCCAAGGCTATACCCCACCCGTTTTTGTGGCCTTTTTCCGCTGGACAAACTTGGCGCCGCGGCCTTCGGGTGGGTATTTTTGGACGCGGCTGTGCCCGTGGCCTAGTTTTGTCACACGGAGGCGCCTCACAAAGTCTCGCGCCATTCCGAGTCCGGCGGACGAAGTTGGCCAGCCCCACCCCGCAAGGCTATAGTCCACCCGATTTTGTGGCCTTTTTCCGCTGGACGAACTTGGCGCCGCGGCCTTCGGGCGGGTATTTTTGGGAGCGGCTGTGCCCGCGGCCTATTTTTGGCACACGGAGGAGCCTCGCAAAGTCTCGCACCATTCCGAGTCCGGCGGACGAAGTTGGCCAGCCCCACCCCCCAAGGCTACAGCCCACCCGTTTTTGTGGCCTTTTTCCGTTGGACGAACTTGGCGCCGCGGCCTTCGGGAGGGTATTTTTGGGCGCGGTTGTGGCCGCGGCCTATTTTTGGGACACGGAGGAGCCTCGCAAAGTCTCGCGCCATTCTGAGTCCGGCGGACAAAGTTGGCCAGCCCCACCCCCCAAGGCTATACCCCACCCGTTTTTGTGGCCTTTTTCCGCTGGACAAACTTGGCGCCGCGGCCTTCGGGTGGGTATTTTTGGACGCGGCTGTGCCCGTGGCCTAGTTTTGTCACACGGAGGCGCCTCACAAAGTCTCGCGCCATTCCGAGTCCGGCGGACGAAGTTGGCCAGCCCCACCCCGCAAGGCTATAGTCCACCCGATTTTGTGGCCTTTTTCCACTGGACGAACTTGGCGCCGCGGCCTTCGGGCGGGTATTTTTGGGCGCGGCTGTGCCCGCGGCCTATTTTTGGTACACGGAGGCTCCTCGCAAACTCTCGCGCCATTCCGAGTCGGGCGGACGAAGTTGGCCAGCCCTACCCCCCAAGGCTATAGCCCACCCGTTTTTGTGGCCTTTTTCCGCTGGACGAACTTGGCGCCGCGGCCTTCGGGCGGGTATTTTTGGGAGCGGCTGTGCCCGCGGCCTATTTTTGGCACACGGAGGAGCCTCGCAAAGTCTCGCACCATTCCGAGTCCGGCGGACGAAGTTGGCCAGCCCCACCCCCCAAGGCTACAGCCCACCCGTTTTTGTGGCCTTTTTCCGTTGGACGAACTTGGCGCCGCGGCCTTCGGGAGGGTATTTTTGGGCGCGGTTGTGGCCGCGGCCTATTTTTGGGACACGGAGGAGCCTCGCAAAGTCTCGCGCCATTCTGAGTCCGGCGGACGAATTTGGCCAGCCCCACCCGCCAAGACAATAGCCCACCCGTTTTTGTGGCCTTTTTCCGCTGTACGAACTTGGCGCCGTGGCCTTCGGGCGGGTATGTTTGGGCACGGCTGTGCCCGCGGCCTATTTTTGGCACACGGAGGAGCCTCGCAAAGTCTCGCACCATTCCGAGCCCGGCGGACGAAGTTGGCCAGCCCCACCCCCCAAGGCTACAGCCCACCCGTTTTTGTGGCCTTTTTCCGTTAGACGAACTTGGCGCCGCGGCCTTCGGGCGGGTTTTTTTGGACGCGGCTGTGGCCGCGGCCTATTTTTGGCACACGGAGGAGCCTCGCAAAGTCTCGCGCCATTCCGAGTCCGGCGGACAAAGTTGGCCAGCCCCACCCCCCAAGGCTATAGCCCACCCGTTTTTGTGGCCTTTTTCCGCTGGACAAACTTGGCGCCGCGGCCTTCGGGTGGGTATTTTTGGACGCGGCTGTGCCCGCGGCCTAGTTTTGTCACACGGAGGCGCCTCACAAAGTCTCGCGCCATTCCGAGTCCGGCGGACGAAGTTGGCCAGCCCCACCCCGCAAGGCTATAGTCCACCCGATTTTGTGGCCTTTTTCCGCTGGACGAACTTGGCGCCGCGGCCTTCGGGCAGGTATTTTTGGGCGCGGCTGTGCCCGCGGCCTATTTTTGGCACACGGAGATGCCTCGCAAAGTCTCGCGCCATTCCGAGCCCGGCGGACGAAGTTGGCCAGCCCCACCCCCCAAGGCTATAGCCCACCCGTTTTTGTGGCCTTTTTCCGCTGGACGAACTTGGCGCCGCGGCCTTCTGGCGGGTATTTTTGGGCGCGGCTGTGCCCGCGGCCTAATTTTGGCACACGGAGGTGACTCACAAAGTCTCGCGCCATTCCGAGTCCGGCGGACGAAGTTTGCCAGCCCCACCCCCCAAGGCTATAGCCCACCCGTTTTTTTGGCCTTTTACCGCTGGACGAACTTTGCGCCGCGGCCTTCGGGCGGGTATTTTTGGGAGCAGCTGTGCCCGCGGCCTATTTTTGGCACATGGAGGCGCCTCGCAAAGTCTCGCGCCATTCCGAGTCCGGCGGACGAAGTTGGCCAGCCCTACCCCCCAAGACTATAGCCCACCCGTTTTTGTGGCCTTTTTCCGCTGTACGAACTTGGCGCCGCGGCCTTCGGGCGGGTATTTTTGGGAGCGGCTGTGCCCGCGGCCTATTTTTGGCACACGGAGGAGCCTCGCAAAGTCTCGCACCATTCCGAGTCCGGCGGACGAAGTTGGCCAGCCCCACCCCCCAAGGCTACAGCCCACCCGTTTTTGTGGCCTTTTTCCGTTAGACGAACTTGGCGCCGCGGCCTTCGGGCGGGTATATTTGGACGCGGCTGTGCCCGCGGCCTATTTTTGGCACACGGAGGAGCCTCGCAAAGTCTCGCGCCATTCTGAGTCCGGTGGACGAATTTGGCCAGCCCCACCCGCCAAGGCAATAGCCCACCCGTTTTTGTGGCCTTTTTCCACTGTACGAACTTGGCGCCGTGGCCTTCGGGCGGGTATATTTGGGCACGGCTGTGCCCGCGGCCTACTTTTGGCACATGGAGGCTCCTCGCAAAGTCTCGCGCCATTCCGAGTCCGGCGGACGAAGTTGGCAAGCCCCACCCCGCAAGGCTATAGCCCACCCGTTTTTGTGGCCTTTTTCCGCTGGACGAACTTGGCGCCGCGGCCTTCGGGCAGGTATTTTTGGGCGCGGCTGTGCCCGCGACCTGTTTTTGGCACACGGAGGCACCTCGGAAAGTCTCGCGCCATTCGGAGTCCGGCCGACGAAGTTGGCCAGCCCCACCCGCCAAGACAATAGCCCACCCGTTTTTGTGGCCTTTTTCCGCTGTACGAACTTGGCGCCGTGGCCTTCGGGCGGGTATGTTTGGGCACGGCTTTGCCCGCGGCCTATTTTTGGCACACGGAGGCTCCTCGCAAAGTCTCGCGCCATTCCGAGTCCGGCGGACGAAGTTGGCCAGGCCCACCGCACAAGTCTATAGCCCACCCGTTTTTGGGGCCTTTTTCCGCTGGACGAACTTGGCGCCGCGGCCTTCGGGCCGATATTTTTGGGCGCGGCTGTGCCCACGGCCTATTTTTGGCACACGGAGGCGCCTAGCAAAGGCTCGCGCCATTCTGAGTCCGGCGGACGAAGTTGGCCAGCCCCACCCCCAAAGGCTATAGCCCACCCATTTTTGTGGCCTTTCTCAGCTGGACGAACTTGGCGCCGCGGCCTTCGGGCGGGTATTTTTGGGCGTAGCTGTTCCCGCGGCCTATTTTTGGGACACGGAAACACCTCGCAAAGTCTCGCGCCATTCCGAGTCCGGCGGACGAAGTTGGCCAACCCCACCCCCCAAGGCTATAGCGCACCCGTTTTGGTGGCCTTTTTCCGCTGGACGAACTTGGCGCCGCGGCCACCGGGCGGGTATTTTTGGCCGCGGCTGTGTCCGAGGGCTATTTTTGGCACACAGAGGCGCCTCACAAAGTCTCGCGCCATTCCGAGTCCGGCGGACGAAGTTGGCAAGCCCCACCCCGCAAGGCTATAGCCCACCCGTTTTTGTGGCCTTTTTCCGCTGGACGAACTTGGCGCCGCGGCCTTCGGGCGGGTATTTTTGGGTGCGGCTGTGCCCGCGGCCTGTTTTTGGCACACGGAGGCACCTCGGAAAGTCTCGCGCCATTCGGAGTCCGGCCGACGAAGTTGGCCAGCCCCACCCCCCAAGGCCATAGCCCAACTATTTTTGTGGCCTTTTTCCGCTGGACGAACTTGGCGCCGCGGCCATCGGGCGAGTATTTTTGGGCGCGGCTGTGTCCGAGGCCTATTTTTGGCACACCTAGGCGCCTAACAAAGTCTCGCGCCATTCCGAGTCCGGCGGACGAAGTTGGCAAGCCCCACCCCGCAAGGCTACAGCCCACCCGTTTTTGTGGCCTTTTTCCGCTGGACGAACTTGGCGCCGCAGCCTTCGGGTGGGTATATTTGGGCGCGGCTGTGACCGCGACCTATTTTTGGTACACGGATGTGCCTCGCAAAGTCTCGCGCCATTCCGAGTCTGGCAGACGAAGTTGGCCAGCCCCACCCCCCAAGGCTATAGCCCACCCGTTTTTGTGGCCTTTTTCCGCTGGACGAACTTGGCGCCGCGGCCTTCGGGCGGGTATTTTTGGGCGTGGCTGTGCCCGCGGCCTATTTTTTCCACACGGAGGCGCCTCGTAAAGTCTCGCGCCATTCCGAGTACGGCGGACGAAGTTGGCCAGCCCCACCCCCCAAGGCTATAGCCCACCCGTTTTGGTGGCCTTTTTCCGCTGGACGAACTTGGCGCCGCGGCCTACGGGTGGGTATTTTTGGCCACGGCTGTGGCCGCGGCCTGTTTTTGGCACACGGATGCACCTCGCAAAGTCTCGCGCCATTCGGAGTCCGGCGGACGAAGTTGGCCAGCCCCACCCCCCAAGGCTATAGCCCAACTATTTTTGTGCCCTTTTTCCGCTGGACGAACTTGGCGCCGCGGCCTTCGGGCGAGTATTTTTGGGCGCGGCTGTGCCCGCGGCCTATTTTTGGCACACGGAGGCGCCTCGCAAAGTCTTGCGCCATTCCGAGTCTGGCAGACGAAGTTGGCCAGCCCCACCCCCCAAGGCTATAGCCCACCCGTTTTTGTGGCCTTTTTCCGCTGGACGAACTTGGCGCCGCGGCCTTCGGGCGGGTATTTTTGGACGCGGTTGTGCCCGCGGCCTATTTTTTGCACACGGAGGCGCCTCGCCAAGTTTCGCGCTATTCCGAGTCCGGCGTACGAAGTTGGCCCGCCCCACCCCCCAAGGCTATAGCCCACCCGTTTTTGTGGCCTTTTTCCGCTGGACGAACTTGGCGCTGCGGCCTTCGGGCGGGTATCTTTGGGCGCGGCTGTGCCCACGGCTTATTTTTGGCACACGGAGGTGCCTCGCAAAGTCTCGCGCCATTCCGAGTCCAGCGGACGAAGTTGGCCAGCCCCACCCCCCAAGGTTATAGCCCACCCGTTTTTGTGGCCTTTTTCCGCTGGACGAACTTGGCGCCGCGGCCTACGGGCGGGTATTTTTGGCCACGGCTGTGTCCGAGGGCTATTTTTGGCACACGGAGGCGCCTCACAAAGTCTCGCGCCATTCCGAGTCCGGCGGACGAAGTTGGCCAGCCCCACCCCCCAAGGGTATAGCCCACCCGTTTTTGTGGCCTTTTTCCGCTGGACGAACTTGGCGCCCCGGCCTTCGGGCAGTTATTTTTGGGCGCGGCTGTGCCCGGGGCCTATTTTTGGCACACGGTGGCCGCTCGCAAAGTCCCGCGCCATTCCGAGTCCGGCGGACAAAGTGGGCCAGCCCCACCCCCCAAGGCTATAGCCCACCCGTTTTTGTGGCCTTTTTCCGCTGGACGAACTTGGTGCCGCGGCCTAC
The DNA here is from genome assembly GCA_030444885.1 of Citrus sp. QX-2021. NCBI lineage: Eukaryota > Viridiplantae > Streptophyta > Magnoliopsida > Sapindales > Rutaceae > Citrus > Citrus sp. QX-2021. The sequence continues at coordinate 57,588 of JAUJEF010000118.1, forward strand.
GGGCGGGTATTTTTGGCCACGGCTGTGTCCGAGGGCTATTTTTGGCACACGGAGGCACCTCACAAAGTCTCGCGCCATTCCGAGTCCGGCGGACGAAGTTGGCCAGCCCCACCCCCCAAGGGTATAGCCCACCCGTTTTTGTGGCCTTTTTCCGCTGGACGAACTTGGCGCCGCGGTCTTCGGGATGATATTTTTGGGCGCGGCTGTGCCCGCGGCCTATTTTTGGCACACGGACTTGCCTCGCAAAGTCTCGCGCCATTCCGAGTCCGGCGGACGAAGTTGGCCAGCCCCACCCCCCAAGGCTATAACCCACCCATTTTTGTGGCATTTTTCCGCTGGACGAACTTGGCGCCCCGGCCTACGGGCGGGTATTTTTGGCCACGGCTGTGTCCGAGGGCTATTTTTGGCACACGGAGGCGCCTCACCAAGTCTCGCGCCATTCCGAGTCCGGCGGACGAAGTTGGCCAGCCCCACCCCCCAAGGGTATAGCCCACCCGTTTTTGTGGCCTTTTTCCGCTGGACGAACTTGGCGCCCCGGCCTTCGGGCGGTTATTTTTGGGCGCGGCTGTGCCCGGGGCCTATTTTTGGCACACGGTGGCCGCTCGCAAAGTCTCGCGCCATTCCGAGTCCGGCGGACGAAGTTGGCCAGCCCCACCCCCCAAGGGTATAGCCCACCCGTTTTTGTGGCCTTTCTCCGCTGGACGAACTTGGCGCCCCGGCCTTTGGGCGGTTATTTTTGGGCGCGGCTGTGCCCGGGGCCTATTTTTGGTACATGGAGGCCGCTCGCAAAGTCTCGCGCCATTCCGATTCCGGCGGACGAAGTTGGCCAGCCCCACCCCCCAAGGCTATAGCCCACCCGTTTTTGTGGCCTTTTTCCGCTGGACGAACTTGGCGCCCCGGCCTTCGGGCGGTTATTTTTGGGGACGGGTGTGCCCGTGGCCTATTTTTGGTGCACAGAGGCCACTCGCAAAGTCTCGCGCCATTCCGAGTCCGGCGGACGAAGTTGGCCAGCCCCACCCCCCAAGGCTATAGCCCACCCGTTTTTGTTGCCTTTTTCCGCTGGACGAATTTGGCGCCCCATCCTTCGGGCGGTTATTTTTGGGCGCGGCTGTGTCCGGGGCCTATTTTTTGCACACGGAGGCCGCTCGCAAAGTCTCGTGCCATTCCGAGTCCGGCGGACGAAGTGGGCCAGCCCCACCCCCCAAGGCTATAGCCCACCCGTTTTTGTGGCCTTTTTTCGCTGGACGAACTTGGCGCCCCGGCCTTCGGGCGGTTATTTTTGGGCGCGGCTGTGCCCGGGGCCTATTTTTGGCACACGGAGGCCGCTCGCAAAGTCTCCCGCCATTCCGAGTCCGGCGGACGAAGTAGGCCAGCCTCACCCCCCAAGGCTATATCCCACCCGTTTTTGTGGCCTTTTTCCGCTGGACGAACTTGGCGCCCCGGCCTTCGGGCGGTTAATTTTCTATGTGTGTTTTAATTTGGTTTTCTGTTTGTGTGCTTTAGTTTGTTACCCCGGTGAAGTGGCGGATAACGGTACTCCGTGACAATCAAGTCGGTTACTTCAGTTTCCCATAATAACTGACATTCTGAGGCGAAAGTATGGACAGAAACGAGATTCTAGCGAAGCTTCACGAGCAATTCCTTCACTTCCTCAGAATGCCCTCCTTACGATCTATAAAGCTCGGTCCGAACGCATGCGATTACTCATGAGGAATAACATACCTGCTGACATCCGTTGGTTAATCGAGGCTAAAGTACGATCGGCGGGTGAGTTACCTCAAAATTTATTGCATTCATGCCTGGTTGTGGTAAAGGAAATTATGCAAGAAAAGCAGCGAGCTCGAAGAATTTCTGTTGCTTGTCATAAGTGTGCGAGAATGAGTTGCGATAGAAACCCATGTTCTTTAGGAATGGTGTCGATAATGAGGGGAAGATAAGATTCAATTCATTAGGGATGGCTTGAATAAGGAGTCATTGGATGATATTCTTCTGTCTCTTGAAACGCATCCCAGTGGATATGTGCAAGGAGCGATTCTCCAGTTATGGCCATTATTCCAGAAAGAGCATGCACGATATAGTCTCGGGAATCTGACTATAAACGACCCTGTTTGCCAGTTTATAAGAAAACTGGATAGGAAGCCTATCCTCGACCCATAGAGGGCGTTCAAGCCGTTTCTGGACGTAAAACCAGAGGAAGATGTGAGCCACAGTCGCAACTACGTGTAAATATCCTTTTACTTTACTGTTATTTTATTTCACTATTGTTTTATTGTGTGCATTATTGTCTTTTATAATTTTATTACTGTTTGTTTTTTCCTTATTACTGTTTGTTTTTTCCTTTTTACTGTTTTCTTTTTGACTCACGAGCCATGTGCTTTACGCGTTATTTGATACTAACAGGCCACCTCATACACAGCTGTGACCTACTGTCACCAAGATTTTTAAATGTGATTTCCTTTTTGTCAAGCACTCACAAATTGTTTTTGAGAAGTTTCGCAATGGCAGCTACTCCAAATAGACAATTCAAGAACATTTGTGTGCTTTCTGGATTTACCTATGGCAAACATAAAGAGTTTGTTGAGGCAGCCATCGATCTTGGTCGAAGTATAGCAGAGAGAAAATTACACTTGGTGTATGGAGGAGGTAACCGAGGGTTATCAAAAATGGTCTCAGAAGCAGCTTTTATCAGAGGAAGTCAAGTGTTAGGCATCATCCCAAGAGTCCTAAAACCATTGGGCAGTTCATCTGACTCATCAACTGGACAAGAGTTAGTCGTCTCAGGTATGCAAGAAAGAATAACTGAAATGCTTAATCATGCTGATGCTTTTATTTTCCTTCCAGGAGATCTTGCAACACTAGAGGCACTTATCACACTAGCATCTTGGGCTCATCTGCACATCCACCAGAAACCCATCGGTTTGTTAAATGTCAATAACTTTTATGATGGCTTTATCGCATTTCTTAACCATGCAATAAAAAACTACTTCATTCCTTCCCATGTGAAAAAACTTTTTATTTGTGCTCACACTGCTAATGAGCTACTTGATCTGTTACAAGCTTTTAGACCGGAGCCAAACCCCTGGACCTTTGTGTTGGAGCGACCAAATAATGATGGTAACGAGTGTGCAGCATAAGAAGTAAAAATTAGATTTAACTCTCCGCCTGTAAATATTTTCTTCTGTGTTGCACCACCCAGGTGATGTCTTCTAAACTCTACTTCTTTTCCTTTTAAACATTGAGGACAATGTTTCGTTCTGGTTGGGGAGGGAATAGTCGACAATTGTGGAATCTTGGTTAAGTTTTTACTAATTTTTGTTGTAGAAACTAAGCACATTGCTAACTTTTTGTGTTGAAGATGGCTGAATATGGAGTGTAGCGCCTCTAGAAACGCATCTTCATTGATTAAAAATAAAAAATAAAAAAATAAAAATAAAAAATAAAAATTTCTTTTTCTTTATTAAGTTTTGATGTTCATTTTTCTTCTTCTTTTAATTTCTCCTCTATAAATATACATTTTCCAACTTTTGAGTCGAAGATGGTGAATATGGAGTGTAGTGCCTCTAGAAACGCATCTTCTAAGTTAAAAAAAAAAAAATTCATTTTCGTTTTCTATCATTTTAAGTGTAACTTTTCTAATTAGTTTTTATGCATCATTTTCACATTTCGCATGCATATTTTCCTTTCATGTTTAGAATAGGTTGGGGGGTAGAATGTTGTTTAAAAAAAAAAATTGTGTGATTTGTTTTAACATTGGATGACATGATTAATTTCAAATTTTAGTATTTGTATTATCTTTGGTCTTAAGTGATGTTACATTATGTTTGCTACTCTACATGTTGATGTCGGAGACAACTATGAGTTGCTTGAAAGAATGAACATGTCATAATAAATACCAAGTGAGTTTTTGAGCCTATCATTTTTCTTAGAGAGTAACCCTTTTGCCCATTCTTTATACAGCTTAACAGTTTATTATTGTATACACGATCTCTAGATTTCTTTTGAGTTAACCCTTAAAAAAAAAATTGTAAAAAAAAAAAAAAAAATGTGTTGCTACATTTGGAGGCCCATCTAACTAGTAGATATGGAAGATTATTTAGAGCCCTAAAAGACAATGGAAAGGCCATCTTTGATCCGTTTGAGCCTTTCTAGCCATCCCTTTTATTAAATATCCATAGTTAACCCTTTTGAGCCTTTTTTTTTTTAAAAAAAAAACATTTTCTTTGTCAACTTATCATCTTGACCCACTCCGATTTGGAGTATTACCCAATGTCTTATAAGTTCCATCACCTATTTATGTTTGAGAAAATGTAAATAATTATGTTGTTCAGTGAAGTTATGCCAAACAAAAGCAAAAAAAAAAAAATTGTTGTTTCAAAAGAATAAAAATAACAATAATAGGTGAAATCCACCTTGCAACTTCCAAAAAAAAAAAAAAATTCTCTGCATTTTTCTCAAACATACACTTTGTTTTCCTTATTTCCTTTCTTTGTTAACCATGTCCCTAGCCTACGTTACATCCTAATAAAAGTCCTTCCTGATTTTAGGGAACTATAATCTGAAGTAGAAGCTAGTTATATGGGCTAAAAAGATGTAGTGGTGTATATAAAAATAAATAAATAAATAAATTGGGTTGACTAACAGTTTTTATTTGACTTGAGATCGTATTATTTTTAAGCTGAGGGCATATTTATTTCATCTTGGTGAGAGCATGTGATATCACTTCTTCATTATTTTCTCTCAATTACCATTCATTGGAGTGACTATTTTTATTAGGTTTAATTTCTTTGTGAGAGTGTCACTACTTCCAGTGAGATTTTGGGGTTTGACATGTCATTCTTGAAAGTAGCTATAACAAAGTCTATTGGGCTGATTCATGTGAATGGTTGATGTGGGTGTGATGTTGCTTTAGACTGGAGATAATGCTTATACTTTTATTTGATTGCTATCATTAATCTGATTGAATAAACACGAGTGTTTCTAAAAAATATATATATATATTTTGAATTTGAATTTTGTTTTCGCTTTATTTGCTAGGGACTAGCAATAAGCTGGTTGGGGGGTGTGTTGAGTGTTAGAAAATGTATATTTATAAAGGAGAAAACTGTCATTTTACATTTCAAGTTTTACTAACAACCCTTACTTTTATGTATTTAACATTCTTGTGATTTAATTACGTGTGTTTTATTTTAATTAAGTAATTTATGTATTTTAGGGGCATTATAGTCATTTCACAATAAAGGAGAGATCAGACGGCAAAACGGACTTCACTTTTGAACTCAGGACGGTCGAAAACCTTAGGAGGAGCATAAAAGGAAAAATGGCACTATTCACATGTACGGTACTATTCACGGAGTGCAGTCGCGTTTCGTTCTTATTCACGACACTGTTCACATAGACGGATCGATGACGTGGCATTGACCGATGACGTGGCATTGACTGATGAGATGTCACGATCCTGTTGGACTAAAATTCTTATATACTGTTGATGGTGACGTGGCAGCATATTAGTGGACGAAAAATCTCGCGTACGGTGTCACACAGGATTATTTTCAACCAAACCGCGTTACTGTTCATCCGCGTGGTCAAACCGTGGACTGTTGACTGATGACGTGGCGCAATCTTGAGCGTCCAAACTGTTTTTAATCCGATGGCCATGATTTACTCCATGTATCTATAAAAAGGGGGCCTCTCCCCCCTAATTTGATATCTCTGAATCCATTTTTGGGATCCATTTTCTGTAATTCCTTCTCCATCTTGTATTTTCTTCATATTTTAATAAATTCTCATTTTGCCCCTAGTTCAATTATGAGTAGCTAATTTCGTTTCAAGCTTGGGTTGAAGGTGAAGTCTCAACATGTGTCATGGGCTTAATTTGGTAAATTTATTTTCTCTTCCCCTCTAGTTTTTGTGGATGTTTTGACTTTTCGTCAACAAATAATACTAATCTTGTCTAGTACCGCCTTGGTTTTACCGGCCCTCTAGTACAAGGTTATTATTATTTGGCACGATAAGCCCTTAGCACCATATTGATTAGAGCGTGGTTCATGAGGTGTGGATTCCCCCCTCATGATTTAATTGGAATTAATACGGATTATTTAGCCCATGATGCATGTTGATACGGATCCAGATACCCAAGTACGTCAATTTAATAGAATTTTCGCTTCAATTTATTCTCTCCATTGCAATTCCAATTTTAGAATTTATTCTCGCCATTTTAATTTAAGTTTTAGCATATTCCAAACCATTTCCACCACAAATCCAATCACCCATTTACAAAATTAATTCTATATATAATTAAAATCCACCTCCTCGTGGGATCGACACTCGTCACCATTGATCTACACTACAATAGATTCGTGCGCTTGCGAGTACATTAAAATTTGCACAACAGTTATTTTTGGGTGCGGCTGTGCCCGGGGCCTATTTTTGGCACACGGAGGCCGCTCGCAAAGTCTCGCGCCATTCCGAGTCCGGCGGACGAAGTTGGCCAGCCCCACCCCCCAAGGCTATAGCCCACCCGTTTTTGTGGCCTTTTTCCGCTGGACGAACTTGGCGCCCCGGCCTTCGGGCGGTTATTTTTGGGCGCGGCTGTGCCCGGGGCCTATTTTTGGCACACGGAGGCCGCTCGCAAAGTCTCGCGCCATTCCGAGTCCGGCGGACGAAGTTGGCCAGCCCCTCCCCCCAAGGCTATAGCCCACCCGTTTTTATGGCCTTTTTCCGCTGGACGAACTTGGCGCCCCGGCCTTCGGGCGGTTATTTTTGGGCGCGGTTGTGCCCGGGGCGTAATTTTAGCACACGGAGGCCGCTCGCAAAGTCTCGTGCCATTCCGAGTCCGGCGGACGAAGTTGGCCAGCCCCACCCCCCAAGGCTATAGCCCACCCGTTTTTGTGGCCTTTTTCCGCTGGACGAACTTGGCGCCCCGGCCGTCGGGTGGTTATTTTTGGGTGCGGCTGTGCCCGGGGCCTATTTTGGGCACAAGGAGGCCGCTCGCAAAGTCTCGCGCCATTCCGAGTCCGGCGGACGAAGTTGGCCTGCCCCACCCCCCAAGGCTATAGCCCACCCGTTTTTGTGACCTTTTTCCGCTGGACGAACTTGGCGCCCCGGCCTTCGGACGGTTATTTTTGGACGCGGCTGTGCCCGGGGCATAATTTTGGCACACGGAGGCCGCTCACAAAGTCTCGCGCCATTCCGAGTCCGGCGGACGAAGTTGGCCAGCCCCACCCCCCAAGGCTATAGCCCACCCGTTTTTGTGGCCTTTTTCCGCTGGACGAACTTGGCGCCCCGGCCTTCGGGCGGTTATTTTTGGGCGCGGCTGTGCCGGGGGCCTATTTTTGGCACACGGAGGCCGCTCGCAAAGTCTCGGCCCATTCCGAGTCCGGCGGACGAAGTTGGCCAGCCCCACCCCCCAAGGCCATAGCCCACCCGTTTTTGTGGCCTTTTTCCGCTGGACGAACATGGCGCCCCAGCCTTTGGGCGGTTATTTTTGGGCGCGGCTGTGCCCGGGGCCTATTTTTGGCACACGGAGGCCGCTCGCAAAGTCTCGCGCCATTCCGAGTCCGGCGGACGAAGTGGGCCAGCCCCACCCCCCAAGGCTATAGCCCACCCGTTTTTGTGGCCTTTTTCCGCTGGACGAACTTGGCGCCCCGGCCTTCGGGCCGATATTTTTGGGTGCGGCTGTGCCCAGGGCCTATTTTTGGCACACAGAGGCCGCTCGCAAAGACTCGCGCCATTCCAAGTCTGGCGGACGAAGTGGGCCAGCCCCACCCCCCAAGGTTATAGCCCACCCGTTTTTGTGGCCTTTTTCCGCTGGACGAACTTGGCGCCCCGGTGTTCGGGCGGTTATTTTTGGGCGCGACTGTGCCCGGGGCCTATTTTTGGCACACGGAGGCCGTTTGCAAAGTCTCGGGCCATTCCGAGTCCGGCGGACGAAGTAGGCCAGCCCCTCCCCCCAAGGCTATAGCCCACCCGATTTTTGGCCATTTTTCCGCTGGACGAACTTGGCGCCCCGGCCGTCGGGCGGTTATTTTTGGGCGCGGCTGTGCCCGGGGCCTATTTTGGGCACAAGGAGGCCGCTCGCAAAGTCTCGCGCCATTCCGAGTCCGGCGGACGAAGTTGGCCAGCCCCACCCCCCAAGGCTATAGCCCACCCGTTTTTGTGACCTTTTTCCGCTGGACGAACTTGGCGCCCCGGCCTTCGGGCGGTTATTTTTGGACGCGGCTGTGCCCGGGGTATAATTTTGGCACACGGAGGCCGCTCACAAAGTCTCGCGCCATTCCGAGTCCGGCGGACGAAGTTGGCCAGCCCCACCTCCCAAGGCTATAGCCCACCCGTTTTTGTGGCCTTTTTCCGCTGGACGAACTTGGCGCCCCGGCCTTCGGGCGGTTATTTTTGGGCGCGGCTGTGCCCGGGGCCTATTTTTGGCACACGGAGGCCGCTCGCAAAGTCTCGGCCCATTCCGAGTCCGGCGGACGAAGTTGGCCAGCCCCACCCCCCAAGGCCATAGCCCACCCGTTTTTGTGGCCTTTTTCCGCTGGACGAACTTGGCACCCCGGCCTTTGGGCGGTTATTTTTGGGCGCGGCTGTGCCCGGGGCCTATTTTTGGCACACGGAGGCCGCTCGCAAAGTCTCGCGCCATTCCGAGTCCGGCGGACGAAGTGGGCCAGTCCCACCCCCCAAGGCTATAGCCCACCCGTTTTTGTGGCCTTTTTCCGCTGGACGAACTTGGCGCCCCGGCCTTCGGGCCGATATTTTTGGGTGCGGCTGTGCCCAGGACCTATTTTTGGCACACAGAGGCCACTCGCAAAGACTCGCGCCATTCCGAGTCTGGCGGACGAAGTGGGCCAGCCCCACCCCCCAAGGTTATAGCCCACCCGTTTTTGTGGCCTTTTTCCGCTGGACGAACTTGGCGCCCCGGTGTTCGGGCGGTTATTTTTGGGCGCGGCTGTGCCCGGGGCCTATTTTTGGCACACGGACGCCGTTTGCAAAGTCTCGGGCCATTCCGAGTCCGGCGGCTGAAGTAGGCCAGCCCCTCCCCCCAAGGCTATAGCCCACCCGATTTTTGGCCATTTTTCCGCTGGACGAACTTGGCGCCCCGGCCTTCGGGCGGTTATTTTTGGGAGTGGCTGTGCCCGCAGCCTATTTTTGGCATGCGGAGGCCGCTCGCAAAGTGTCGCCCCATTCCGAGTCCGGCGGACGAAGTTGGCCAGCCCCTCCCCCCAAGGCTATAGCCCACCCAAGTTTTTGGCCATTTTCCGCTGGACAAACTTGGCGCCCCGGCCTTCGGGCGGTTATTTTTGGGCGCGGCTGTGTCCGCGGCCTATTTTTGGCACGGAGGCCGCTTGCAAAGTCTCACCCCATTCCGAGTCCGGCGGACGAAGTTGGCCAGCCCCTCCCCCCAAGGCTATAGCCCATCCGTTTTTTGGCCATTTTTCCGCTGGGGGGTTTGGGCGCGCCGACCATCAGGCAGTTATTTTTGGGCGCGGCTGTGCCCGTGGTTTATTTTTGGCTCGCGGAGGCCGCTCGCAAAGTCTCGCCCCATTCCGAGTCCGGCGGACGAAGTGGGCCTGCCCCTCCCCCCAAGGCTATAGCCCACCCGTTTTTGTGGCCATTTTCCGCTGGACGAACTTGGCGCCGCGGCCTTCGGGCTGGTATTTTTGGGCGCGGCTTAGCCCGCGGCCTATTTTTCGTACACGGAAGTGCCTCGCAAAGTCTCGCGCCATTCCGAGTCCGGCGGACGAAGTTGGCCAGCCCCGCCCCCCAAGGCTATAGCCCACCCGTTTTTGAGGCCTTTTTCCGCTGGACGAACTTGGCGCCGCGGCCTTCGGGCGGGTATTTTTGGGCGCGGCCATGTCCGCGGCCTATTTTTGGTACACGGAGGCGCTTCGCAAAGTCTCGCGCCATTTCGAGTCCGGCGGACGAAGTTTGCCAGCCCCACCCCCCAAGGCTATAGCCCACCCGTTTTTGTGGCCTTTTTCCGCTGGACAAACTTGGCGCCGCGGCCTTCGGGCGGGTATTTTTCGCCGTGCCTGTGTCCGCGGCCTATTTTTGGCACACGAAGGCGCCTCGCAAAGTCTCGCGCCATTCCGAGTCCGGCGGACGAAGTTGGCCAGCCCCACCCCCCTAGGCTATAGCTCACCCGTTTTTGTGGCCTTTTTCCGCTGGACGAACTTGGCGCCGCGGCCTTTGGGCGGGTATTTTTGGGTGTGGCTGTGCCCGCGGCCTATTATTGGCACACGGAGGTGCCTCGGAAAGTCTCGCGCCTTTCCGAGTCCGGCGGACGAAGTAGGCCAGCCCCTCCCCCCAAGGCTATAGCCCACCCGATTTTTGGCCATTTTTCCGCTGGACGAACTTGGCGCCCCGGCCTTCGGGCGGTTATTTTTGGGAGTGGCTGTGCCCGCAGCCTATTTTTGGCACGCGGAGGCCGCTCGCAATGTGTCGCCCCATTCCGAGTCCGGCTGACGAAGTTGGCCAGCCCCTCCCCCCAAGGCTATAGCCCACCCAAGTTTTTGGCCATTTTCCGCTGGACAAACTTGGCGCCCCGGCCTTCGGGCGGTTATTTTTGGGCGCGGCTGTGTCCGCGGCCTATTTTTGGCACGGAGGCCGCTTGCAAAGTCTCACCCCATTCCGAGTCCGGCGGACGAAGTTGGCCAGCCCCTCCCCCCAAGGCTATAGCCCATCCGTTTTTTGGCCATTTTTCCGCTGGGGGGTTTGGGCGCGCCGACCATCAGGCAGTTATTTTTGGGCGCGGCTGTGCCCGTGGTTTATTTTTGGCTCGCGGAGGCCGCTCGCAAAGTCTCGCCCCATTCCGAGTCCGGCGGACGAAGTGGGCCTGCCCCTCCCCCCAAGGCTATAGCCCACCCGTTTTTGTGGCCATTTTCCGCTGGACGAACTTGGCGCCGCGGCCTTCGGGCTGGTATTTTTGGGCGCGGCTTAGCCCGCGGCCTATTTTTGGTACACGGAAGTGCCTCGCAAAGTATCGCGCCATTCCGAGTCCGGCGGACGAAGTTGGCCAGCCCCGCCCCCCAAGGCTATAGCCCACCCGTTTTTGAGGCCTTTTTCCGCTGGACGAACTTGGCGCCGCGGCCTTCGGGCGGGTATTTTTGGGCGCGGCCATGTCCGCGGCCTATTTTTGGTACACGGAGGCGCTTCGCAAAGTCTCGCGCCATTTCGAGTCCGGCGGACGAAGTTTGCCAGCCCCACCCCCCAAGGCTATAGCCCACCCGTTTTTGTGGCCTTTTTCCGCTGGACAAACTTGGCGCCGCGGCCTTCGGGCGGGTATTTTTCGCCGCGCCTGTGTCCGCGGCCTATTTTTGGCACACGAAGGCGCCTCGCAAAGTCTCGCGCCATTCCGAGTCCGGCGGACGAAGTTGGCCAGCCCCACCCCCCTAGGCTATAGCTCACCCGTTTTTGTGGCCTTTTTCCGCTGGACGAACTTGGCGCCGCGGCCTTTGGGCGGGTATTTTTGGGTGTGGCTGTGCCCGCGGCCTATTATTGGCACACGGAGGTGCCTCGGAAAGTCTCGCGCCTTTCCGAGTCCGGCGGACGAAGTAGGCCAGCCCCTCCCCCCAAGGCTATAGCCCACCCGATTTTTGGCCATTTTTCCGCTGGACGAACTTGGCGCCCCGGCCTTCGGGCGGTTATTTTTGGGAGTGGCTGTGCCCGCAGCCTATTTTTGGCACGCGGAGGCCGCTCGCAATGTGTCGCCCCATTCCGAGTCCGGCTGACGAAGTTGGCCAGCCCCTCCCCCCAAGGCTATAGCCCACCCAAGTTTTTGGCCATTTTCCGCTGGACAAACTTGGCGCCCCGGCCTTCGGGCGGTTATTTTTGGGCGCGGCTGTGTCCGCGGCCTATTTTTGGGTCACGGAGGCCGCTTGCAAAGTGTCTCCCCAGTCCGAGTCCGGCGGTTGAAGTTGGCAAGCCCCCCCCCCCAAGGCTATAGCCCATCCGTTTTTTGGCCATTTTTCCGCTGGGGGGTTTGGGCGCGCCGACCATCAGGCAGTTATTTTTGGGCGCGGCTGTGCCCGTGGTTTATTTTTGGCTCGCGGAGGCCGCTCGCAAAGTCTCGCCCCATTCCGAGTCCGGCGGACGAAGTGGGCCTGCCCCTCCCCCCAAGGCTATAGCCCACCCGTTTTTGTGGCCATTTTCCGCTGGACGAACTTGGCGCCGCGGCCTTCGGGCTGGTATTTTTGGGCGCGGCTTTGCCCGCGGCCTATTTTTGGTACACGGAAGCGCCTCGCAAAGTCTCGCGCCATTCCGAGTCCGGCGGACGAAGTGGGCCAGCCCCGCCCCCCAAGGCTATAACCCACCCGTTTTTGAGGCCTTTTTCCGCTGGACGAACTTGGCGCCGCGGCCTTCGGGCGGGTATTTTTGGGCGCGCCTGTGCCCGCGTCCTATTTTTGGCACACGAAGGCGCCTCGCAAAGTCTCGCAATATTCCGAGTCCGGCGGACGAAGTTGGCCAGCCCAACCCCCCAAGGCTATAGCCCACCCGTTTTTGTGGCCTTTTTCCGCTGGACGAACTTGGCGCCCCGGCCTTCGGGCAGTTATTTTTGGGAGTGGCTGTGCCCGCAGCCTATTTTTGGCATGCGGAGGCCGCTCGCAAAGTGTCGCCCCATTCCGAGTCCGGCGGACGAAGTTGGCCAGCCCCTCCCCCCAAGGCTATAGCCCACCCGTTTTTTGGCCATTTTTTCGCTGGACGAACTTGGCGACCGGCCTTCGGGCGGTTATTTTTGGGCGCGGCTGTGCCCACGGCCTATTTTTGGCACGCGGAGGCCGCTCACAAAGTCTCGCCCCATTCCAAGTCCGGTGGACGAAGTTGGCCAGCCCTACCCCCAAGGCTATAGCCCACCCGTTTTTTGCCCATTTTTCCGCTGGACGAACTTGGCGCCCCGGCCTTCGGGCGGTTATTTTGGGGCGCGGCTATGCCCGCGGCCTATTTTTGGCATACGGAGGCCGCTCGCAAAGTCTCCCGCCATTCCAAGTCCGGCGGACGAAGTTGGCCAGCCCCACCCCCCAAGGCTATAGCCCACCCGTTTTTGTGGCCTTTTTCCGCTGGACGAACTGTGCGCGGCGGCCTTCGGGCGGGTATTTTTGGACGCGGCTGTGCCCGCGGCCTATTTTTGGCACACGGAGGCGCCTCGTAATGTCTAGCGTCATTCCGAGTCCGGCGGACGATGTTGGCCAGCCCCACCCCCCAAGGCTATAGCCCACCCGTTTTTGTGGCCTTTTTCCGCTGGACGAACTTGGCGCCCCGGCCTTCGGGCGGTTTTTTTTGGGCGCGGCTGTGCCCGGGGCCTATTTTTGGCACACGGAGGCCGTTCGCAAAGTCTCCCGCCATTCCGAGTCCGGCGGACGAAGTGGGCCAGCCCCACCCCCCAAGGCTATAGCCCACCCGTTTTTGTGCCCTTTTTTCGCTGCACGAACTTGGCGCCCCGGCCTTCGGGCTTTTATTTTTGAGCGCGGCTGTGCCCGGGGCCTATTATTGGCACACGGAGGCTGCTCGCAAAGGCTCACGCCATTCCGAGTCCGGCGGACGAAGTTGGCCAGCCCCACCCCCCAAGGCTATAGCCCACCCATTTTTGTGGCCTTTTTCCGCTGGACGAACTTGGGCGCCCCGGCCTTCGGGCGGTTATTTTAGGGCGCGGCTGTGCCCGGGACCTATTTTTGGCACACGGAGTCCGCTCGCAAAGTCTCGCGCCTTTCCGAGTCCGGCGGACGAAGTAGGCCAGCCCCTCCCCCCAAGGCTATAGCCCACCCGATTTTTGGCCATTTTTCCGCTGGACGAACTTGGCGCCCCGGCCTTCGGGCAGTTATTTTTGGGAGTGGCTGTGCCCGCAGCCTATTTTTGGCACGCGGAGGCCGCTCGCAATGTGTCGCCCCATTCCGAGTCCGGCGGACTAAGTTGGCCAGCCCCTCCCCCCAAGGCTATAGCCCACCCGTTTTTTGGCCATTTTTCCGCTGGACAAACTTGACGCCCCGGCCTTCGGGCGGTTATTTTTGGGCGCGGCTGTGTCCGCGGCCTATTTTTGGCACGGAGGCCGCTTGCAAAGTCTCACCCCATTCCGAGTCCGGCGGACGAAGTTGGCCAGCCCCTCCCCCCAAGGCTATAGCCCATCCGTTTTTTGGCCATTTTTCCGCTGGGGGGTTTGGGCGCGCCGACCTTCAGGCAGTTATTTTTGGGTGCGGCTGTGCCCGTGGATTATTTTTGGCACGCGGAGGCCGCTAGCAAAGTCTCGCCCCATTCCGAGTCCGGCGGACGAAGTGGGCCAGCCCCTCCCCCCAAGGCTATAGCCCACCCGTTTTTGTGGCCATTTTCCGCTGGACGAACTTGGCGCCGCGGCCTTCGGGCTGGTATTTTTGGGCGCGGCCTTGCCCGCGGCCTATTTTTGGTACACGGAGGCGCTTCGCAAAGTCTCGCGCCATTCCGAGTCCGGCGGACGAAGTTGGCCAATCCCTCCCCCCAAGGCTATTGCCCACCCGTTTTTGTGGCCTTTTTCCGCTGGACGAACTGTGCGCCGCGGCCTTCGGGCGGGTATTTTTGGACGCGGCTGTGCCCGTGGCCTATTTTTGGCACACGGAGGCGCCTCGTAATGTCTAGCGCCATTCCGAGTCCGGCGGACGAAGTTGGCCAGCCCCACCCCCCAAGGCTATAGCCCACCCGTTTTTGTGGCTTTTTTCCGCTGGACGAACTTGGGCGCCCCGGCCTTCGGGCGGTTATTTTAGGGCGCGGCTGTGCCCGGGACCTATTTTTGGCACACGGAGTCCGCTCGCAAAGTCTCGCGCCATTCCGAGTCCGGCGGACGAAGTTGGCCAGCCCCTCCCCCCAAGGCTATAGCCCACCCGTTTTTTGGCAATTTTTTCCGCTGGACGAACTTGGCGCCCCGGCCTTCGGGCGGTTATTACTGGGCGCGGCTGTGCCCGCGGCCTATTTTTGGCACGCGGAGGCTGCTCGCAAAGTCTCGCCCCATTCCGAGTCCGGCGGATGAAGTGGGACAGCCCCTCCCCCCAAGGGTATAGCCCACCCGTTTTTTGGCCATTTTTCCGCTGGGGGGTTTGGGCGCAACGACCTTCGGGGGGTTATTTTTGGGCGCGGCTGTGCCCATGGCCTATTTTTGGCACGCGGAGGCCGGTCGCAAAGTCTCGCCCCATTCCGAGTCCGGCGGACGAAGTCGCCCAGCCCCTCCACCCAAGGCTATCACCCGTTTTTTGGCCATTTTTCCGCTGGACGAACTTGGCGGCCCGGCCTTCCGGCGCTTATTTTTGGGCGCGTCTGTGCCCGCGGACTATTTTTGGCACGCGGAGGCCGCTCGCAACGTCTCGCCCCATTCCGAGTCTGGCGGACGAAGTGGGCCAGCCCCTCCCCCCAAGGCTATAGCCCACCCGTTTTTTGGCAATTTTTCCGCTGGACGAACTTGGCGCCCCTGCCTTCGGGCATTTATTTTTGGGCGCGGCTGTGCCCACGGCCTAGTTTTGGCACGCGGAGGCCGCTCGCAAAGTCTCGCCCCATTCCGAGTCCGGCGGACGAAGTATGCCAGCCCCTCCCCCCAAGGCTATAGCCAACCCGTTTTTTGGCAATTTTTCCGCTGGACGAACTTGGCGCCCCGGCCTACGGGCGGTGATTTTTGGGTGCGGCTGTGTCCGCGGCTTATTTTTGGTACGCGGAGGCCGATCGCAAAGTCTCGCCCCATTCCGAGTCCGGCGGATGAAGTTGGCCAGCCCCTCCCCCCAAGGCTATAGCCCACCCGTTTTTTGGCCATTTTTCCGCTGGACGAACTTGGCGCCCCGGCCTTCGGGCGGTTATTTTTGGACGCGGCTGTGCCCGCGGCCTACTTTTGGCACGCGAAGGCCGCTCGCAAAGTCTCGCCCCATTCCGAGTCCGGCGGACGAAGTTGGCCAGCCCCTCCCCCCAAGCCTATAGCCCACCCGTTTTTTGGCCATTTTTCCGCTGGACGAACTTGGCGCCCTGGCCTTCAGGAGGTTATTTTTTGGCGCGGCTGTGCCCATGGCCTATTTTTGGCATGCGGAGGCCGCTCGCAAAGTCTCGCCCCATTCCGAGTCCGGCGGACGAAGTTGGCCAGCCCCTCCCCCCAAGGCTATAGCCCACCCGTTTTTTGGTCATTTTTCCGCTGGGGGGTTTGGGCGCGCCGACCTTCGGGCAGTTATTTTTGGGTGCGGCTGTGCCTGTGGCCTATTTTTGGCACGCAGAGGCTGCTCGCAAAGTCTCACCCCATTCCGAGTCCGGCGGACGAAGTTGGCCACCCCCTCCCCCCAAGGCTATAGCCCACCCGTTTTTTGGCCATTTTTCCGCTGGACGAACGTGGCGCCCAGGCCTTCGGGTGGTTATTTTTGGGCGCGGCTGTACCCGCGGCCTATTTTTGGCACGTGGAGGCCGCTCGCAAAGTCTCGTCCCATTCCGAGTCCGGCGGACGAAGTTAGCCAGCCCCTCCCCCCAAGGCTATAGCCCACCCGTTTTTTGGCCATTTTTCCGCTGGGGGGTTTGGGCGCGCCGACCTTCGGGCAGTTATTTTTGGGCGCGGCTGTGCCTGGGGCCTATTTTTGGCACGCGGAGGCCGCTCGCAAAGTCTCACCCCATTCCGAGTCCGGCGGACGAAGTGGGCCAGCCCCTCCCCCCAAGGCCATAGCCCACCCATTTTTTGGCCATTTTTCCGCTGGGGGGTTTGGGCGCGCCGACCTTCGGTGGGTTATTTTTGGACGCGGCTGTGCCCGCGGCCTATTTTTGGCACGCGGAGGCCGCTGGATAAGTCTCGCCCCATTACGAGTCCAGCGGACGAAGTAGGCCAGCCGCTCCCCCGAGGGCTATAGCCCACCCGTTTTTTGGCCATTTTTCCGCTGGACGAACTTGGCACCCCGGCCTTTGGGAGGTTATTTTTGGGCGCGGCTGTGCCCACGGCCTATTTTTGGCACACGGAGACGCCTCGCAAAGTCTCGCGCCATTCCGAGTCTGGCGGACGAAGTGGGCCAGCCCCACCCCCCAAGGCTATAGCCCACCCGTTTTTGTGGCATTTTTCCGCTGGACGAACTTGGCGCCCCGGCCTTCGGGCGGGTATTTTTGGGCGCGGCTGTGCCCGCGGCCTATTTTAGGTACACGGAGTCGCCTCGCAAAGTCTCGTGCCATTCCGAGTCCGGCAGACAAAGTTGGCCAGCCCCACCCCCCAAGGCTATAGCCCACTCGTTTTTGTGGCCTTTTTCCGCTGGACGAACTTGGCGCACAGGCCTTCGGGCGGGTATTATTGGGCGCGGCTGTGCCCGCGGCCTATTTTTGGCACAGGGAGATGCCTCGCAAAATCTCGCGCCATTCCGAGTCCGGCGTACGAAGTTGGCCAGCCCCACCCCCCAAGGCTATAGCCCACCCGTTTTTGTGGCCTTTTTCCGCTGGACGAACTTGGCACCCCGGCCTTCGGGAGGGTATTTTTGGACGCGCCTGTGCCCGCGGCCTATTTTTGGCACGCGGAGGCCGCTCGCAAAGTCTCAACCCATTCCGAGTCCGGCGGACGAAGTTGGCAAGCCCCTCCCCCCAAGGCTATAGCCCACCCGTTTTTTGGCCATTTTTCCGCTGGACGAACTTGGCGCCCCGACCTTCGGGCATTTATTTTTGGGTGCGGCTGTGCCCGCGGCCTATTTTTGGCACGCGTAGGCCGCTCGCAAAGTCTCGCCCCATTCCGGGTCCGGCGGACGAAGTGGGCCAGCCCCTCCCCCCAAGGCTATAGCCCACCCGTTTTTTGGCCATTTTTCCGCTGGACGAAATTGGCGCCCCGGCCTTCGGTCGGTTATTTTTGGGCGCGGCTGTGCCCGCGGCCTATTTTTGGCACGCGGAGGCCGCTCGCAAAGTGTCGCCCCATTCGGAGTCCGGCGGACGAAGTTGGCCAGCCCCTCCCCCCAAGGCTATAGCGCACCCGTTTTTTGGCCATTTTTCCGCTGGGGGGTTTGGGCGCGCCGACCTTCGGGGTGTTATTTTTGGGCGCGGCTGTGCCTGCGGCCTATTTTTGGCATACGGAGGCCGCATGTAAAGTCTCGCCCCATTCCGAGTCCGGCAGACGAAGTTGGCCAGCCCCTCCCCCCAAGGCTATAGCCCACCCGTTTTTTGGCCATTTTTCCGCTGGGGGGTTTGGGCGCGCCGACCTTCGGGGTGTTATTTTTGGGCGCGGCTGTGCCTGCGGCCTATTTTTAGCATACGGAGGCCGCATGTAAAGTCTCGCCCCATTCCGAGTCCGGCAGACGAAGTTGGCCAGCCCCTCCCCCCAAGGCTATAGCCCACCCGTTTTTTGGCCATTTTTCCGCTGGACGAACTTGGCGCCCCGGCCTTCGGGCGTTTATTTTTGGGCGCGGCTGTGCCTGCGGCCTATTTTTGGCACGCGCAGGCCGCTCGCAAAGTCTCGTCCCATTCCGAGTCCGGCGCACGAAGTTGGCCAGCCCCTCCCCCCTAGGCTATAGCCCACCCGTTTTTTGGCCATTTTTCCGCTGGACGAACTTGGCGCCCCGGCCTTCGGGCGGTTATTTTTGGGCGTGGCTGTGCCCGCGGCCTATATTTGGCACGCCGAGGCCGCTCGCAATGTCTCGTCCCATTCCGAGTCCGGCGGACGAAGTTGACCAGCCCCTCACCCCAAGGCTGTATCCCACCCGTTTTTTGGCCATTTTTCCGCTGGACGAACTTGGCGCCCCGGCCTTCGGGCGTTTATTTTTGGGCGCGGCTGTGTCTGTGGCCTATTTTTGGCACGCGGAGGCCGCTCGCAAAGTCTCGCCCCATTACGAGTCCAGCGGACGAAGTAGGCCAGCCGCTCCCCCGAGGGCTATAGCCCACCCGTTTTTTGGCCATTTTTCCGCTGGGGTGTTTGGGCGCGCCGAGCGACGGGGGGTTATTTTTGGGCAGGGCTGTGCCCGCGGCCTATTTTTGGTACGCGGAGGCCGCTCGCAAAGTCTCGCCCCATTCCGAGTCCGGCGGACGAAGTTGGCCAGCTCCTCTCCCCAAGGCTATAGCCCACCCATTTTTTGGCCATTTTTCCGCTGGACGAAATTCGGCGCCCCGGCCTTCGGGCGGTTTTTTTTGGGCGAGGCTGTGCCCGCGGCCTATTTTTGGCACGCGGAGGCCGTTCGCAAAGTCTCGCCCCATTCCGAGTCCGGCGGACGAAGTTGGCCAGCCCCTCCCCCCAAGGCTATAGCCCACCCGTTTTTTGGCCATTTTTCCGCTGGACGAACTTGGCGCCCCGGCCTTCGGGCAGTTATTTTTGGGCGCGGCTGTGCCCGCGGCATATTTTTGGCACACGGAGGCCGTTCGCAAAGTCTCGGCCCATTCCGAGTCCGGCGGACGAAGTTGGCCAGCCCCTCCCCCCAAGGCTATAGCCCACCCGTTTTTTGGCCATTTTTCCGCTGGGGGGTTTGGGCGCGCCGACCTTCAAGGGGTTATTTTTGGGCGCGGCTGTGCCCTCGGCCTATTTTTGGCACCGGAGGCCGCTCACAAACGCTCGCTCCTTTCCGAGTCCGGCGGACGAAGTTGGCCAGCCCCTCCCCGCAAGGCTATAGCCCACCCGTTTTTTGGCCATTTTTCCGCTGGACGAACTTGGCGCCCCGCCCTTCGGGCGGTTTTTTTTCGGTGCGGCTGTGCCCGCGGCCTATTTTTCGCACGCGGAGGCCGCTCGTAAAGTCTCACCCCATTCCGAGTCCGGCGGACGAAGTGGGCCAGCCTGGCCATAGCCCACCCGTTTTTTGGCCATTTTTCCGCTGGGGGGTTTGGGCGCGCCGACCTTCGGGGGGTTATTTTTGGATGCGGCTGTGCCCGCGGTCTATTTTTGGCACGCGGAGGCCGCTGGATAAGTCTCGCCCCATTACGAGTCCAGCGGACGAAGTAGGCCAGCCGCTCCCCCGAGGGCTATAGCCCACCCGTTTTTTGGCCATTTTTCCGCCGGGGTGTTTGGGCGCGCCGAGCGACGGGGGGTTATTTTTGGGCACGGCTGTGCCCGCGGCCTATTTTTAGTACGCGGAGGCCGCTCGCAAAGTCTCGCCCCATTCCGAGTCCGGCGGACGAAGTTGGCCAGCTCCTCTCCCCAAGGCTATAGCCCACCCGTTTTTTGGCCATTTTTCCGCTGGACGAAATTCGGCGCCCCGGCCTTCGGGCGGTTTTTTTTGGGCGAGGCTGTGCCCGCGGCCTATTTTTGGCACGCGGAGACCGTTCGCAAAGTCTCACCCCATTCCGAGTCCGGCGGACGAAGTTGGCCAGCCCCTCCCCCCAAGGCTATAGCCCACCCGTTTTTTGGCCATTTTTCCGCTGGATAAAATTCGGCGCCCCGGCCTTCGGGCGGTTTTTTTTGGGCGAGGCTGTGCCCGCGGCATATTTTTGGCACGCGGAGGCCGTTCGCAAAGTCTCGCCCCATTCCGAGTCCGGCGGACGAAGTTGGCCAGCCCCTCCCCCCAAGGCTATAGCCCACCCGTTTTTTGGCCATTTTTCCGCTGGACGAACCTGGCGCCCGGGCCTTCGGGCGGTTATTTTTGGGCACGGCTGTGCCCGCGGTATATTTTTGGCACGCGGAGGCCGTTCGCAAAGTCTCGACCCATTCCGAGTCCGGCGGACGATGTTGGCCAGCCCCTCCCCCCAAGGCTATAGCCCACCCGTTTTTTGGCCATTTTTCCGCTGGGGTGTTTGGGCGCGCCGAGCGACGGGGGGTTATTTTTGGGTACGGCTGTGCCCGCGGCCTATTTTTGGTACGCGGAGGCCGCTCGCAAAGTCTCGCCCCATTCCGAGTCCGGCGGACGAAGTTGGCCAGCTCCTCTCCCCAAGGCTATAGCCCACCCGTTTTTTGGCCATTTTTCCGCTGGACGAAATTCGGCGCCCCGGCCTTCGGGCGGTTTTTTTTGGGCGAGGCTGTGCCCGCGGCCTATTTTTGGCACGCGGAGGCCGTTCGCAAAGTCTCGCCCCATTCCGAGTCCGGCGGACGAAGTTGGCCAGCCCCTCCCCCCAAGGCTATAGCCCACCCGTTTTTTGGCCATTTTTCCGCTGGACGAACTTGGCGCCCGGGCCTTCGGGCGGTTATTTTTGGACGCGGCTGTGCCCGAGGTATATTTTTGGCACGCGGAGGCCGTTCGCAAAGTCTCGACCCATTCCGAGTCCGGCGGACGATGTTGGCCATCCCCTCCCCCCAAGGCTATAGCCCACCCGTTTTTTGGCCATTTTTCCGCTGGGGGGTTTGGGCGCGCCGACCTTCGGGGGGTTATTTTTTGGCGCGGCTGTGCCCGCGGCCTATTTTTGGCACACGGAGGCCGCTGGATAAGTCTCGCCCCATTACGAGTCCAGCGGACGAAGTAGGCCAGCCCCTCCCCCGAGGGCTATAGCCCACCCGTTTTTTGGCCATTTTTCCGCTGGGGTGTTTGGGCGCGCCGAGCGACGGGGGGTTATTTTTGGGCGCGGCTCAGCCCGCGGCCTATTTTTGGTACGCGGAGGCCGCTCGCAAAGTCTCGCCCCATTCCGAGTCCGGCGGACGAAGTTGGCCAGCTCCTCTCCCCAAGGCTATAGCCTACCCGTTTTTTGGCCATTTTTCCGCTGGACGAAATTCGGCGCCCCGGCCTTCGGGCGGTTTTTTTTGGGCGAGGCTGTGCCCGCGGCCTATTTTTGGAACGCGGAGGCCGTTCGCAAAGTCTCGCCCCATTCCGAGTCCGGCGGACGAAGTTGGCCAGCCCCTCCCCCCAAGGCTATAGCCCACCCGTTTTTTGGCCATTTTTCCGCTGGGGGGTTTGGGCGAGCCGACCTTCGGGGGGTTATTTTTGGGCGCGGCTGTGCCCTCGGCCTATTTTTGGCACGCGGAGGCCGCTCGCAAACGCTCGCTCCATTCTGAGTCCGGCGGACGAAGTTGGCCAGCCCCTCCCCGCAAGGCTATAGCCCACCCGTTTTTTGGCCATTTTTCCGCTGGACGAACTTGGCGCCCTGGCCTTCGGGCGGTTATTTTTGGGCGCGGCTCAGCCCGCGGCCTATTTTTGGCACGCAGAGGCCACTCACAAAGTCTCGCCCCATTCCGAGTCCGGCGGACGAAGTTGGCCTGCGCCTCCCCCCAAGGCTATAGCCCACCCGTTTTTTGGCCATTTTTCCGCTGGGGGGTTTGGGCGCGCCGACCTTCGGGGGGTTATTTTTGTGCGCGGCTGTGCCCGCGGCCTATTTTTGGCACGCAGAGGCCGCTTGCAAAATCTCGCCCCATTCCGAGTCCGGCGGACAAAGTCGGCCAGCCCCTCCCCCCAAGGCTATAGCCCACCTGTTTTTTGGCCATTTTTCTGCTGGGGGGTTTGGGCGCGCCGACCTTTGGGGGGTTATTTTTGGGCGCGGCTGTGCCCGCGGCCTATTTTTGGCACGCGGAGGCCACTCGCAAAGTCTCACCTCATTCCGAGTCCGGCAGACGAAGTTGTCCAGCCCCTCCCCCCAAGGCTAAGGCCCACCCGTTTTTTGGCCATTTTTCCGCTGGTGGGTTTGGGCGCGCCGACCTTCGGGGGGTTATTTTGTGCGCGGCTGTGCCCGCGGCCAATTTTTGGCACGCGGAGGGCACTCGCAAAGTCTCGCCCCATTCCGAGTCCGGCAGACGAAGTTGTCCAGCCCCTCCCCCCAAGGCTATGGCCCACCCGTTTTTTGGCCATTTTTCCGCTGGGGGGTTTGGGCGCGCCGACCTTCGGGGGGTTAATTTTGGGCGCGGCTGTGCCCGCGGCCTATTTTTGGCACGCGGAGGCCGCTCGCAAAGTCTCGCCCCATTCCGAGTCCGGCGGACGAAGTTGGCCAGCCCCTCCCCCCAAGGCTATAGCCCACCCGTTTTTTGGCCATTTTTCCGCTGGGGGATTTGGGCGCGCCGACCTTCGGGCGGTTATTTTTGGACGCGGCTGTGCCCGCGGCCTATTTTTGGTACGCGGAGGCCGCTCGCAAAGTCTCGCCCCATTCCGAGTCCGGCGGACGAAGTTGGCCAGCCCCTCCCCCCAAGGCTATAGCCCACCCGTTTTTTGGCCATTTTTCCGTTGGGGGATTTGGGCGCGCCGACCTTCGGGCGGGTATTTTTGGGCGCGGCTGTGCCCGCGGCCTATTTTTGGCACACGGAGGCTCCTCGCAAAGTCTCACCCCATTCCGAGTCCGGCGGACGAAGATGGCCGGCCCCACCCCCCAAGGCTATAGCCCACCCGTTTTTGTGGCCTTTTTCCGCTGGACGAACTTGGCGCCGTGGCCTTCGGCCAGGTATTTTTGGGCGCGGCATTGCCCGCGGCCTATTTTTGGCACACGGAGGCGCCTCGCAAAGTCTCACGCCATTCCGAGTCCGGCGGACGAAGTGGGCCAGCCCAACCCCCAAAGACTATAGCCCACCCGATTTGGTGGACTTTTTCCGCTGGACGAACTTGGCGCCGCCGCCTTCGGGCGGGTATTTTTGGGCGCGGCTGTGCCCGGGGTGAGTTTTTGGCACACGGAGGCCGCTCGCAAAGTCTCACGCCATCCCGAGTCCGGCGGACGAAGTTGGCCAACCCCACCCCCCAAGGCTATAGCCCACCAGTTTTTGTGGCCTTTTTCCGCTGGACGAACTTGGCGCCCCGGCCTTCGGGCGGTTATTTTTGGGCGCGGCTGTGCCCGGGGCCTATTTTTGGCACACGGAGGCCACTCGCAAAGTCTCGCGCCATTCCGAGTCCGGCGGACGAAGCGGGCCAGCCCCACCCCCCAAGGCTATAGCCCACCAGTTTTTGTGGCCTTTTTCCGATGGACGAACTTGGCGGCCCGGCCTTGGGGCGGTTATTTTTGGGTGCGGCTGTGCCCGGGGCCTATTTTTGGCACACGGAGGCCGCTTGCAAACTCTTGCGCCATTCCGAGTCCGGCGGACGAAGCGGGCCAGCCCCACCCCCCAAGGCTATAGCCCACCGGTTTTTGTGGCCTTTTTCCGCTGGACGAACTTGGCGCCGCGGCCTTCGGCCCGGTATTTTTGGGCGCGGCTGTGCGCGCGGCCTATTTGTAGCACACGGAGGCGCCTCGCAAAGTCTTGCCCCATTCCGAGTCCGGCGGACGAAGTGGGCCAGCCCCACCCCCCAAGGCTATAGCCCACCCGTTTTTGTGACCTTTTTCCGCTGGACGAACTTGGCGACCCGGCGTTCGGGCGGATATTTTTGGGTCCGACTGTGCCCGGGGCCTATTTTTGGAAAACGGAGGCCGCTCGCAAAGTCTCGCGCCATTCCAAGTCCGGCGGACGAAGATGGCCGGCCCCACCCCCCAAGGCTATAGCCCACCCGTTTTTGTGGACTTTTTCCGCTGGACGAACTTGGCGCCGCAGCCTTCGGGCGGGTATTTTTGGGCGCGGCTGTGCCCGCGGCCTCTTTTTGGCACGCGGAGGCGCCTCGCAAACGCTTGCACTATTCCGAGTCCGGCGGACGAAGTTGGCCAACCCCACCCCCCAAGGCTATGGCCCACCAGTTTTTGTGGCCTTTTTCCGCTGGACGAACTTGGCGCCCCGGCCTTCGGGCGGTTATTTTTGGGCGCGGCTGTGCCCGGGGCCTATTTTTGGCACACGGAGACCACTCGCAAAGTCTCGCGCCATTCCGAGTCCGGCGGACGAAGCGGGCCAGCCCCACCCCCCAAGGCTATAGCCCACCAGTTTTTGTGGCCTTTTTCCGATGGACGAACTTGGCGGCCCGGCCTTGGGGCGGTTATTTTTGGGTGCGGCTGTGCTCGGGGCCTATTTTTGGCACACGGAGGCCGCTCGCAAACTCTTGCGCCATTCCGAGTCCGGCGGACGAAGCGGGCCAGCCCCACCCCCCAAGGCTATAGCCCACCGGTTTTTGTGGCCTTTTTCCGCTGGACGAACTTGGCGCCACGGCCTTCGGCCCGGTATTTTTGGGCGCGGCTGTGCGCGCGGCCTATTTGTAGCACACGGAGGCGCCTCGCAAAGTCTTGCCCCATTCCGAGTCCGGCGGACGAAGTGGGCCAGCCCCACCCCCCAAGGCTATAGCCCACCCGTTTTTGTGACCTTTTTCCGCTGGACGAACTTGGCGACCCGGCGTTCGGGCGGATATTTTTGGGTCCGACTGTGCCCGGGGCCTATTTTTGGAAAACGGAGGCCGCTCGCAAAGTCTCGCGCCATTCCAAGTCCGGCGGACGAAGATGGCCGGCCCCACCCCCCAAGGCTATAGCCCACCCGTTTTTGTGGACTTTTTCCGCTGGACGAACTTGGCGCCGCAGCCTTCGGGCGGGTATTTTTGGGCGCGGCTGTGCCCGCGGCCTCTTTTTGGCACACGGAGGCGCCTCGCAAACGCTTGCACCATTCCGAGTCCGGCGGACGAAGTTGGCCAGCCCCACCCCCCAAGGCTGTAGCCCACCCGTTTTTGTGGCCTTTTTCCGCTGGACGAACTTGGCGCCACGGCCTTCGGCCAGGTATTTTTGGGCGCGGCTTTGCCCGCGGCCTATTTTTGGCACACGGAGGTGCCTCGCAAAGTCTCACGCCATTCCGAGTCCGGCGGACGAAGTTGGCCAGCCCCACCCCCCAAGACTATAGCCCACCCGTTTTTGTCGACTTTTTCCGCTGGACGAACTTAGCGCCGCAGACTTCGGGCGGGTATTTTTGGGTACGGCTGTGCCCGCGACCTATTTTTGGCACACGGAGGCTCCTCGTAAAGTCTCACGCCATTCCGAGTCCGGCGGACGAAGATGGGCGGCCCCACCCCCCAAGGCTATAGCCCACCCGATTTTGTGTCCTTTTTCCGCTGGACGAACTTGGCGCCGAGGCCTTCGGGCGGTTATTTTTGGTCACGGCTGTGCCCGGGGCCTATTTTTGGCACACGGAGGCCGCTTACAAAGTCTCGCGCCATTTCGAGTCCGGCGGACGAATTCGGCCAGCCCCACCCCCCAAGGCTATAGCCCACCCGTTTTTCTGGCCTTTTTCCGCTGGACGAACTTGGCGCCCCGGCCTTCGGGCGGTTATTTTTGGGCGCGGCTGTGCCCGGGGCCTATTTTTGGCAAACGGAGGCAGCTCGCAATTTCTCGCGCCATTCCGAGTCCGGCGGAAGAAGTTGGCCAGCCCCACCCCCCAAGGCTATAGCCCACCCGTTTTTGTGGCCTTTTTCCGCTGGACGATCTTGGCGCCCCGGCCTTCGTGCGGTTATTTTTGAGCGCTGCTGTGTCCGGGGCCTGTTTTTGGCACACGGAGACCGCTAGCAAAGTCTCGCGCCATTCCGAGTCCGGCGGACGAAGTTGCCCTGTCCCACCCCCCAAGGCTATAGCCCACCCGTTTTTGTGGCCTTTTTCCGCTGGACGAACTTGGTTCCCCGGCCTTCGGGCGGTTATTTTTGGCCGCGGCTATGCCCGGGGTCAATTTTTGGCACACGGAGGCCGCTCGCAAAGTCTCGCGCCATTCCGAGTCCGGCGGACAAAGTTGGCCAGCCCCACCCCCCAAGGCTATAGCCCACCCGTTTTTGTGGCCTTTTTCCGCTGGACGAACTTGGCGCCCCGGCCTTCGGGCGTTTATTTTTGGGTGCGGCTGTGCCCGGGGCTATTTTTGGCACAGAAAGGCCGCTCTTAAAGTCTTGCGCCATTCCGAGTCCGGTGGACGAAGTTTGCCAGCCCCACCCCCCCAGGCTATAGCCCACCCGTTTTTGTGGCCTTTTTCCGCTGGACGAACTTGGCGCCGCGGCCGTCGGGCAGGTATTTTTGGGCGAGGCTGCGTCCGCGGCCTATTTTTGGCACACGGAGGCTCCTTGCAAAGTCTCGCGCCATTCCGAGTCGGGTGGACGAAGATGGCCGGCCCCACCCCCCAAGGCTATAACCCACCCGTTTTTGTGGCCTTTTTCCGCTGGACGAACTTGGCGCCGCGGCCTTCGGCCGGGTATTTTTGGGCGTGGCTGTGCCCGCGGCCTATTTTTTGCACACGGAGGTGCCTCGCAAAGTCTCGCCCCATTCCGAGTCCGGCGGACGAAGTTGGCCAGCCCCACTCCCCAAGGCTATAACCCACACGTTTTTGTGGCCTTTTTCCGCTGGAGGAACTTGGCGCCCCGGCCTTCGAGCGGTTATTTTTGGGCGCGGCTGTGCCCGGGGCCTATTTTTGGCACACGGAGGCCGCTCGCAAAGTCTCGCGCCATTCCGAGTCCGGCGGACGAAGCGGGCCAGCCCCACCCCCCAAGGCTATAACCCACCAGTTTTTGTGGCCTTTTTCCGCTGGACGAACTTGGCGCCGCGGCCTTCGGCCCGGTATTTTTGGGCGCGGCTGTGCGCGCGGCCTATTTGTAGCACACGGAGGCGCCTCGCAAAGTCTCGCCCCATTCCGAGTCCGGCGGACGAAGTTGGCCAGCCCCACTCCCCAAGGCTATAACCCACACGTTTTTGTGGCCTTTTTCCGCTGGAGGAACTTGGCGCCCCGGCCTTCGAGCGGTTATTTTTGGGCGCGGCTGTGCCCGGGGCCTATTTTTGGCACACGGAGGCCGCTCGTAAAGTCTCGCGCCATTCCGTGTCCGGCGGACGAAGCGGGCCAGCCCCACCACCCAAGGCTATAGCCCACCAGTTTTTGTGGCCTTTTTCCGATGGACGAACTTGGCGCCCCGGCCTTCGGGCGGTTATTTTTGGTTGCGGCTGTGCCCGGGGCCTATTTTTGGCACACGGAGGCCGCTCGCAAAGTCTCGCGCCGTTCCGAGTTCGGCAGACGAAGTGGCCCAGCCCCACCCCCCAAGGCTATAGCCCACCCGTTTTTGTGGCCTTTTTCCACTGGACGAACTTGGCGCCCCGGCGTTCGGGCGGTTATTTTTGGGTACGAATGTGCCCGGGGCCTATTTTTGGCACACGGAGGCCGCTCGCAAAGTCTCGCGCCATTCCGAGTCCGGCGGACGAAGATGGCGGGCCCCACCCCCCAAGGCTATAGCCCACCCGTTTTTGTGGACTTTTTCCGCTGGACGAACTTGGCGCCGCAGCCTTCGGGCGGGTATTTTTGGTTGCGACTGTGCCCGCGGCCGATTTTTGGCACACGGAGGCGCCTCACAAACTCTCGAACCATTCCGAGTCCGGCGGACGAAGTTGGCCAGCCCCACCCCCCAAGGCTATAGCCCACCCGTTTTTGTGGCCTTTTTCCGCTGGACGAACTTGGCGCCCCGGCCTTCGAGCGGTTATTTTTGGGCGCGGCTGTGTCCGGGGCCTATTTTTGGCACACGGAGACCGCTCGCAAAGTCTCGCGCCATTCCGAGTCCGGCGGACGAAGTTGGCCAGCCCCACCCCCCAAGGCTATAGCCCACCCGTTTTTGTGGCCTTTTTCCGCTGGACGAACTTGGCGCCCCGGCCTTCGGGCGTTTATTTTTGGGTTCGGCTGTGCCCAGGGCCTATTTTTGGCACACAAAGGCCGCTCTTAAAGTCTTGCACCATTCCGAGTCCGGTGGACGAAGTTTGCCAGCCCCACCCCCCCAGGCTATAGCCCACCCGTTTTTGTGGCCTTTTTCCGCTGGACGAACTTGGCGCCCCGGCCTTCGGGAGGGTATTTTTGGGCGCGGCTGCGTCCGCGGCCTATTTTTGGCACACGGAGGCTCCTTGCAAAGTCTCGCGCCATTCCGAGTCGGGTGGACGAAAATGGCCGGCCCCACCCCCCAAGGCTATAACCCACCCGTTTTTGTGGCCTTTTTCCGCTGGACGAACTTGGCGCCGCGGCCTTCGGCCGGGTATTTTTGGGCGTGGCTGTGCCCGCGGCCTATTTTTGGCACACGGAGCTGCCTCGCAAAGTCTCGCGCCATTCTGAGTCCGGCGGACGAAGTTGGCCAGCCCCACCCCCTAAGGCTATAACCCACCCGTTTTGGTGGCCTTTTTCCGCTGGACGAACTTGGCGCCCCGGCCTTCGAGCGGTTATTTTTGGGCGCGGCTGTGCCCGGGGCCTATTTTTGGCACACGGAGGCCGCTCGCAAAGTCTCGCGCCATTCCGAGTCCGGCGGACGAAGCGGGCCAGCCCCACCCCCCAAGGCTATAGCCCACCAGTTTTTGTGGCCTTTTTCCGCTGGACGAACTTGGCGCCGCGGCCTTCGGCCGGGTATTTTTGGGCGCGGCTGTGCCCGCGGCCTATTTTTGGCACACGGAGCTGCCTCGCAAAGTCTCGCGCCATTCCGAGTCCGGCGGACGAAGTCGGCCAGCCCCACCCCCCAAGGCTATAGCCCACCCGTTTTTGTGGCCTTTTTCCGCTGGACGAACTTGGCGCCCCGGCATTCGGGCGGTTATTTTTGGTCACGGCTGATCCCGGGGCCTATTTTTGGCACACGGAGGCCGCTTACAAAGTCTCGCGCCATTTCGAGTCCGGCGGACGAAGTTGGCCAGCCCCACCCCCCAAGGCTATAGCCCACCCGTTTTTGTGGCCTTTTTCCGCTGGACGAACTTGGCGCCCCGGCCTTCGGGCGTTTATTTTTGGGTTCGGCTGTGCCCGGGGCCTATTTTTGGCACACAAAGGCCGCTCTTAAAGTCTTGCACCATTCCGAGTCCGGTGGACGAAGTTTGCCAGCCCCACCCCCCCAGGCTATAGCCCACCCGTTTTTGTGGCCTTTTTCCGCTGGACGAACTTGGCGCCCCGGCCTTCGGGAGGGTATTTTTGGGCGCGGCTGCGTCCGCGGCCTATTTTTGGCACACGGAGGCTCCTTGCAAAGTCTCGCGCCATTCCGAGTCGGGTGGACGAAAATGGCCGGCCCCACCCCCCAAGGCTATAACCCACCCGGTTTTGTGGCCTTTTTCCGCTGGACGAACTTGGCGCCGCGGCCTTCGGCCGGGTATTTTTGGGCGTGGCTGTGCCCGCGGCCTATTTTTGGCACACGGAGCTGCCTCGCAAAGTCTCGCGCCATTCTGAGTCCGGCGGACGAAGTTGGCCAGCCCCACCCCCTAAGGCTATAACCCACCCGTTTTGGTGGCCTTTTTCCGCTGGACGAACTTGGCGCCCCGGCCTTCGAGCGGTTATTTTTGGGCGCGGCTGTGCCCGGGGCCTATTTTTCGCACACGGAGGCCGCTCGCAAAGTCTCGCGCCATTCCGAGTCCGGCGGACGAAGCGGGCCAGCCCCACCCCCCAAGGCTATAGCCCACCAGTTTTTGTGGCCTTTTTCCGCTGGACGAACTTGGCGCCGCGGCCTTCGGCCGGGTATTTTTGGGCGCGGCTGTGCCAGCGGACGATGTTTGGCACACGGAGCTGCCTCGCAAAGTCTCGCGCCATTCCGAGTCCGGCGGACGAAGTCGGCCAGCCCCACCCCCCAAGGCTATAGCCCACCCGTTTTTGTGGCCTTTTTCCGCTGGACGAACTTGGCGCCCCGGCATTCGGGCGGTTATTTTTGGTCACGGCTGATCCCGGGGCCTATTTTTGGCACACGGAGGCCGCTTACAAAGTCTCGCGCCATTTCGAGTCCGGCGGACGAAGTTGGCCAGCCCCACCCCCCAAGGCTATAGCCCACCCGTTTTTGTGGCCTTTTTCCGCTGGACGAGCTTGGCGCCCCGGCCTTCGGGCGGTTATTTTTAGGCGCTGCTGTGCCCGGGGCCTATTTTTGGCACACGGTGGCCGCTCGCAAAGTCTCGCACCATTCCGAGTCCGGCGGACGAAGTTGGCCAGCCGCACCCCCCAAGGCTATAGCCCATCCGTTTTTGTGGCCTTTTCCCGCTGGACGTACTTGGCGCCCCGGCCTTCAGGCCGTTATTTTTGGGCGCAGCTGTGCCCGGGGCCTATTTTTGGCACACGGAGGCCGATCGCAAAGTCTCGCGCCATTCCGAGTCCGGCGGACGAAGATGGCCGGCCCCACCCCCCAAGGCTATAACCCACCTGTTTTTGTGGCCTTTTTCCGCTGGACGAACTTGGCGCCGAGGCCTTCGGGCGGGTATTTTTTGGCGCGGCTGTGCCCGCGGCCTATTTTTGGCACACGGAGGCGCCTCACAAAGTCTCGCCCCATTCGGAGTCCGGCGGACGAAGTGGGCCGACCCACTCCCCAAGGCTATAGCCCACACGTTTTTGTGGCCTTTTTGCGCTGGACGAACTTGGCGCCCCGGCCTTCGGGCGGTTATTTTTGGTCACGGCTGATCCCGGGGCCTATTTTTGGCACACGGAGGCCGCTTACAAAGTCTCGCGCCATTTCGAGTCCGGCGGACGAAGTTGGCCAGCCCCACCCCCCAAGGCTATAGCCCACCCGTTTTTGTTGCCTTTTTCCGCTGGACGAACTTGGCGCCCCGGCCTTCGGGCGGTTATTTTTGGGCGCTGCTGTGTCCGGGGCCTATTTTTGGCACACGGAGGCCGCTCGCAAAGTCTCGCACCATTCCGAGTCCGGCGGACGAAGTTGGCCAGCCGCACCCCCCAAGGCTATAGCCCATCCGTTTTTGTGGCCTTTTCCCGCTGGACGTACTTGGCGCCCCGGCCTTCAGGCCGTTATTTTTGGGCGCAGCTGTGCCCGGGGCCTATTTTTAGCACACGGAGGCCGCTCGCAAAGTCTCGCCCCATTCCGAGTCCGGCGGACGAAGTTGGCCAGCCCCACCCCCCAAGGCTATAGCCCACCCGTTTTTGTGGCCTTTTTCCGCTTGACGAACTTGGCGCCCCGGCCTTGGGGCTGTTATTTTTGCGCGTGGCTGTGCCCAAGGCCTAGTTTTGGCACACGGAGACCGCTCGCAAAGTCTAGCTCCATTCCAAGTCCGGCGGACGAAGTTGGCCAGCCCCACCCCCCAAGGCTATAGCCCACCCGTTTTTCTGGACTTTTTCCGCTGGACAAACTTGGCTCCCCGGCCTTCGGGCGGTTATTTTTGCACGTGGCTGTGCCCAAGGCCTAGTTTTGGCACACGGAGGCTGCTCGCAAAGTCTAGCGCCATTCCAAGTCCGGCGGACGAAGTTGGCCAGCCCCACCCCCCAAGGCTATAGCCCACCCGTTTTTGTGGCCTTTTTCCGCTGGACGAACTTGGCGCCGCGGCCTTCGGGTGGGTATTTTTGGGTGCGACTGTGCCCGCGGCCTATTTTTGGCACACGGAGGCTGCTCGCAAAGTCTCGCGCCATTCCGAGTCCGGCGGACGAAGTTGGCCAGCCCCACCCCCCAAGGCTATAGCCCACCCGTTTTTGTGGCCTTTTTCCGCTGGACGAACTTGGCGCCGCGGCCTTCGGGTGGGTATTTTTGGGTGCGACTGTGCCCGCGGCCTATTTTTGGCACACGGAGGTGCGTCGCAAAGTCTCGCGACATTCCGAGTCCGGAGGACGATGTTGGCCAGCCCCACCCCCCAAGGCTATAGCGCACCCGTTTTTGTGGCCGTTTTCCGCAGGACGAACTTGGCAACGCGGCCTTCGGGCGGGTATTTTTGGGCGCGGCTGTACCCGACGCCTATTTTTGGAACACGGAGGCGCCTCGCAAAGTCACGCGCCATTCCCAATCCGGCGGACGAAGTTGGCCAGCCCCACCCCCCAAGGCTATAGCCCACCCGTTTTTGTGGCCTTTTTCCGCTGGACGAACTTGGCGCCCCGGCCTTCGGGAGGGTATTTTTGGGCGAGGCTGCGTCCGCGGCCTATTTTTGGCACACGGAGGCTCCTTGCAAAGTCTCGCGCCATTCCGAGTCGGGTGGACGAAGATGGCCGGCCCCACCCCCCAAGGCTATAACCCACCCGTTTTTGTGGCCTTTTTCCGCTGGACGAACTTGGCGCCGCGGCCTTCGGCCGGGTATTTTTGGGCGTGGCTGTGCCCGCGGCCTATTTTTGGCACACGGAGGTGCCTCGCAAAGTCTCGCGCCATTCCGAGTCCGGCGGACGAAGTGGGCCAGCCCCACCCCCCAAGGCTATAACCCACCCGTTTTGGTGGCCTTTTTCCGCTGGACGAACTTGGCGCCCCGGCCTTCGAGCGGTTATTTTTGGGTGCGGCTGTGCCCGGGGCCTATTTTTGGCACACGGAGGCCGCTCGTAAAGTCTCGCGCCATTCCGAGTCCGGCGGACGAAGCGGGCCAGCCCCACCCCCCAAGGCTATAGCCCACCAGTTTTTGTGGCCTTTTTCCGCTGGACGAACTTGGCGCCGCGGCCTTCGGCCCGGTATTTTTGGGCGCGGCTGTGCGCGCGGCCTATTTTTAGCACACGGAGGCGCCTCGCAAAGTCTCGCCCCATTCCGAGTCCGGCGGACGAAGTTGGCCAGCCCCACTCCCCAAGGCTATAACCCACACGTTTTTGTGGCCTTTTTCCGCTGGACGAACTTGGCGCCCCGGCCTTCGAGCGGTTATTTTTGGGCGCGGCTGTGCCCGGGGCCAATTTTTGGCACACGGAGGCCGCTCGCAAAGTCTCGCGCCATTCCGAGTCCGGCGGGCGAAGCGGGCCAGCCCCACCACCCAAGGCTATAGCCCACCAGTTTTTGTGGCCTTTTTCCGATGGACGAACTTGGCGCCCCGGCCTTCGGGCGGTTATTTTTGGGTGCGGCTGTGCCCGGGGCCTATTTTTGGCACACGGAGGCCGCTCGCAAAGTCTCGCGCCATTCCGAGTTCGGCGGACGAAGTAGCCCAGCCCCACCCCCCAAGGCTATAGCCCACCCGTTTTTGTGGCCTTTTTCCGCTGGACGAACTTGGCGCCCCGGCGTTCGGGCGGTTATTTTTGGGTGCGACTGTGCCCGGGACCTATTTTTGGCACACGGAGGCCGCTCGCAAAGTCTCGCGCCATTCCGAGTCCGGCGGACGAAGATGGCCGGCCCCACCCCCCAAGGCTATAGCCCACCCGTTTTTGTGGACTTTTTCCGCTGGACGAACTTGGCGCCGCAGCCTTCGGGCGGGTATTTTTGGTCGCGACTGTGCCCGCGGCCGATTTTTGGCACACGGAGGCGCCTCACAAACTCTCGAACCATTCCGAGTCCGGCGGACGAAGTTGGCCAGCCCCACCCCCCAAGGCTATAGCCCACCCGTTTTTGTGGCCTTTTTCCGCTGGACGAACTTGGCGCCGAGGCCTTCGGGCGGGTATTTTTTGGCGCGACTGTGCCCGCGGCCTATTTTTGGCACACGGAGGCGCCTCACAAAGTCTCGCCCCATTCGGAGTCCGGCGGACGAAGTGGGCCGACCCACTCCCCAAGGCTATAGCCCACACGTTTTTGTGGCCTTTTTGCGCTGGACGAACTTGGCGCCCCGGCCTTCGGGCGGTTATTTTTGGTCACGGCTGATCCCGGGGCCTATTTTTGGCACACGGAGGCCGCTTACAAAGTCTCGCGCCATTTCGAGTCCGGCGGACGAAGTTGGCCAGCCCCACCCCCCAAGGCTATAGCCCACCCGTTTTTGTGGCCTTTTTCCGCTGGACGAACTTGGCGCCCCGGCCTTCGGGCGGTTATTTTTGGGCGCTGCTGTGCCCGGCGCCTATTTTTGGCACACGGAGGCCGCTCGCAAAGTCTCGCACCATTCCGAGTCCGGCGGACGAAGTTGGCCAGCCGCACCCGCCAAGGCTATAGCCCATCCGTTTTTGTGGCCTTTTCCCGCTGGACGTACTTGGCGCCCCGGCCTTCAGGCCGTTATTTTTGGGCGCAGCTGTGCCCGGGGCCTATTTTTGGCACACGGAGGCCGCTCGCAAAGTCTCGCGCCATTCCGAGTCCGGCGGACGAAGTTGGCCAGCCCCACCCCCCAAGGCTATAGCCCACCCGTTTTTGTGGCCTTTTTCCGCTTGACGAACTTGGCGCCCCGGCCTTCGGGCTGTTATTTTTGCGCGTGGCTGTGCCCAAGGCCTAGTTTTGGCACACGGAGGCCGCTCGCAAAGTCTAGCTCCATTCCAAGTCCGGCGGACGAAGTTGGCCAGCCCCACCCCCCAAGGCTATAGCCCACCCGTTTTTCTGGACTTTTTCCGCTGGACGAACTTGGCTCCCCGGCCTTCGGGCGGTTATTTTTGGGCGCAGCGTGCCTAGGGCCTATTTCTGGCACACGGAGGCCGCTCGCAAAGTCCTGCGCCATTCCGAGTCCTGCGGACGAAGTTGGCCAGCCCCACCCCCCAAGGCTATAGCCCAACTGTTTTTGTAGCCTTTTTCCGCTGGACGAACTTGGCGCCCCGGCCTTCGGGTGGTTATTTTTGGGTGCTGCTGTGCCCGGGGCCTATTTTTAGCACACGGAGGCCGCTCGCAAAGTCTCGCACCATTCCGAGTCCGGCGGACAAAGTTGGCCAGCCGCACCCCCCAAGGCTATAGCCCATCCGTTTTTGTGGCCTTTTCCCGCTGGACGTACTTGGCGCCCCGGCCTTCAGGCCGTTATTTTTGGGCGCAGCTGTGCCCGGGGCCTATTTTTGGCACACGGAGGCCGCTCGCAAAGTCTCGCGCCATTCCGAGTCCGGCGGACGAAGTTGGCCAGCCCCACCCCCCAAGGCTATAGCCCACCCGTTTTTGTGGCCTTTTTCCGCTTGACGAACTTGGCGCCCCGGCCTTCGGGCTGTTATTTTTGCGCGTGGCTGTGCCCAAGGCCTAGTTTTGGCACACGGAGGCTGCTCGCAAAGTCTAGCGCCATTCCAAGTCCGGCGGACGAAGTTGGCCAGCCCCACCCCCCAAGGCTATAGCCCACCCGTTTTTGTGGCCTTTTTCCGCTGGACGAACTTGGCACCGCGGCCTTCGGGTGGGTATTTTTGGGTACGGCTGTGCCCGCGGCCTATTTTTGGCACATGGAGGTGCGTCGCAAAGTCTCGCGACATTCCGAGTCCGGAGGACGATGTTGGCCAGCCCCACCCCCCAAGGCTATAGCGCACCCATTTTTGTGGCCGTTTTCCGCAGGACGAACTTGGCAACGCGGCCTTCGGGCGGGTATTTTTGGGCGCGGCTGTACCCGACGCCTATTTTTGGAACACGGAGGCGCCTCGCAAAGTCTCGCGCCATTCCCAATCCGGCGGACGAAGTGGGCCAGCCCCACCCCCCAAGGCTATAGCCCACCCGTTTTTGTGGCCTTTTTCCGCTCGACGAACTTGGGGCCGCGGCCTTCTGGCGGGTATTTTTAGGCGCGGCTGTGCCCGCGGCCTATTTTTGGCACACGGAGGCGCCTCGCAAATTCTCGCGCCATTCCGAGTCCGGCGGACGAAGTTGGCCAGCCCCACCCCCCAAGGCTATAGCCCACCCGTTTTTGTGGCCTTTTTCCGCTGGACGAACTTGGCGCCGCGGCCTTCTGGCGGGTATTTTTGGGCGCGGCTGTGCCCGCGGCCTATTTTTGGCACACGGAGGCGCCTCGCAAATTCTCGCGCCATTCCGAGTCCGGCGGACGACGTTGGCCAGCCCCACCCCCCAAGGCTATAGCCCACCCGTTTTTGTGGCCTTTTTCCGCTGGACGAACTTGGCGCCGCGGCCTTCGGGTGGGTATTTTTGGGCGCGGCTGTGCCCGTGGCCTATTTTTGGCACACGGAGGTGCCTCGCAAAGTGTCGCGCTATTCCGAGTCCGGAGGACGATGTTGGCCAGCCCCACCCCCCAAGGCTATAGCGCACCCGTTTTTGTGGCCGTTTTCCGCTTGACGAACTTGGCAACGCGGCCTTCGGGCTGGTATTTTTGGGCGCGGCTGTGCCCGGGGCCTATTTTTGGCACACGGAGGCCGCTAGCAAAGTCTCGCGCCATTCCGAGTCCGGCGGACGAAGTTGGCCAGCCCCACCCCCCAAGGCTATAGCCCACCCGTTTTTGTGGCCTTTTTCCGCTGGACGAACTTGCCGCCCTGGCCTTCGGGCGGTTATTCTTGGGCGCGGGTTTGGTCGAGGCCTATTTTTGGCACACGGAGGCCGCTCGCAAAGTCTCGCGCCATTCCGAGTCCGGCGGACGAAGTTGGACAGCCCCACCCCACAAGGCTATAGCCCACCCGTTTTTGTGTCCTTTTTCCGCTTGACGAACTTGGCGACCCGGCCTTCGGGCTGTTATTTTTGGGCGTGGCTGTGCCCAGGGCCTATTTTTGGCACACGGAGGCCGCTCGCAAAGTCTCGCGCCATTCCGAGTCCGGCGGACGAAGTTGGCCAGCCCCACCCCCCAAGGCTATAGCCCACCCGTTTTTGTGGCCTTTTTCCGCTGGACGAACTTGGCGCCCGGCCTTCGGGCGGTTATTTTTGGGCGCGGCTGTGCCCGGGGCCTATTTTTGGCACACGGAGGCCGCTCGCAAAGTCTCGCGCCATTCCGAGTCCGTCGGACGAAGTTGGCCAGCCCCACCCCCCAAGGCTATAGCCCACCCGTTTTTGTGGCCTTTTTCCGCTGGACGAACTTGGCGCCCCGGCCTTCGATCGGTTATTTTTGGGCGTGGCTGTGCACGGGGCCGATTTTTGGCACACGGAGGCCGTTCGCAAAGTCTCGCGCCATTCCGAGTCCGGCGGATGAAGTTGGCCAGCCCCACCCCCCAAGGCTATAGCCCACCCGTTTTTCTGGAATTTTTCCGCTGGACGAACTTGGCTCCCCGGCCTTCGGGCGGTTATTTTTGGGCGCTGCTGTGCCCGGGGCCTATTTTTGAAACACGGAGGCCGCTCGCAAAGTCCTGCGCCATTCCGAGTCCTGCGAACGAAGATGGCCAGCCCCACCCCCCAAGGCTATAGCCCAACTGTTTTTGTGGCCTTTTTCCGCTGGACGAACTTGGCGCCCCGGCCTTCGGGCGGTTATTTTTGGGCGCTGCTGTTCCCGGGGCCTATTTTTGGCACACGGAGGCCGCTCGTAAAGTCTTGCACCATTCCGAGTCCGGCGGACGAAGTTGGCCAGCCACACCCCCCAACGCTATAGCCCATCCGTTTTTGTGGCCTTTTCCCGCTGGACGTACTTGGCGCCCCGGCCTTCAGGCCGTTATTTTTGGGCGCAGATGTGCCCGGGGCCTATTTTTGGCACACGGAGGCCGCTCGCAAAGTCTCGCGCCATTCCGAGTCCGGCGGACGAAGTTGGCCAGCCCCACCCCCCAAGGCTATAACCCACCCGTTTTTGTGGCCTTTTTCCGCTTGACGAACTTGGCGCCCCAGCCTTTGGGCTGTTATTTTTGCGCGTGGCTGTGCCCAAGGCCTAGTTTTGGCACACGGAGGCCGCTCGCAAAGTCTAGCGCCATTCCCAGTCCGGCGGACGAAGTTGGCCAGCCCCACCCCCCAAGGCTATAGCCCACCCGTTTTTGTGGCCTTTTTCCGCTGGACGAACTTGGCGCCCCGGCCTTCGGGAGGTTATTTTTGGGCGCGGCTGTGTCCGGAGCCTATTTTTGGCACACGGAGGCTGCTCGCAAAGTCTCGCGCCATTCCGAGTCCGGCGGACGTAGTCGGCCAGCCCCATCCCTCATGGCTATAGCCCACCCGTTTTTGTGTCCTTTTTCCGCTGGACGAACTTGGCGCCCCGGCCTTCGGGCGGTTATTTTTGGGCGAGGCTGTGCCCGGGGCCGATTTTTGGCAAACGGAGGCCGCTCGCAAAGTCTCGCGCCATTCCGAGTCCGGCGGAGGAAGTTGGCCAGCCCCACTCCCCAAGGCTATAGCCCACCCGTTTTTGTGGCCTTTTTCCGCTGGACGAACTTGGCGCCGCGGCCTTCGGGTGGGTATTTTTGGGCGCGGCTGTGCCCGCGGCCTATTTTTGGCACACGGAGGTGCGTCGCAAAGTCTCGCGCCATTCCGAGTCCGGAGGACGATGTTGGCCAGCCCCACCCCCCAAGGCTATAGCTCACCCATTTTTGTGGCCGTTTTCCGCAGGACGAACTTGGCACCGCGGCCTTCTGGCGGGTATTTTTGGGCGCGGCTGTGCCCGTGGCCTATTTTTGGCACACGGAGGCGCCTCGCAAATTCTCGCGCCATTCCGAGTCCGGCGGACGACGTTGGCCAGCCCCACCCCCCAAGGCTATAGCCCACCCGTTTTTGTGGCCTTTTTCCGCTGGACGAACTTGGCGCCCCGGCCTTCGGGCGGTTATTTTTGGGCGAGGCTGTGCCCGGGGCCGATTTTTGGTAAACGGAGGCCGCTCGCAAAGTCTCGCGCCATTCCGAGTCCGGCGGAGGAAGTTTGCCAGCCCCACCCCCCAAGGCTATAGCGCACCCATTTTTGTGGCCGTTTTCCGCAGGACGAACTTGGCACCGCGGCCTTCTGGCGGGTATTTTTGGACACGGCTGTGCCCGTGGCCTATGTTTGGCACACGGAGGCGCCTCGCAAATTCTCGCGCCATTCCGAGTCCGGCGGACGACGTTGGCCAGCCCCACCCCCCAAGGCTATAGCCCACCCGTTTTTGTGGCCTTTTTCCGCTGGACGAACTTGGCGCCCCGGCCTTCGGGCGGTTATTTTTGGGCGAGGCTGTGCCCGGGGCCGATTTTTGGTAAACGGAGGCCGCTCGCAAAGTCTCGCGCCATTCCGAGTCCGGCGGAGGAAGTTTGCCAGCCCCACCCCCCAAGGCTATAGCCCACCCGTTTTTGTGGCCTTTTTCCGCTGGACGAACTTGGCGCCCCGGACTTCGGGAGGTTATTTTTGGACGCGGCTGTGTCCGGGGCCTATTTTTGGCACACGGAGGCTGCTCGCAAAGTCTCACGGCATTCCGAGTCCGGCGGACGAAGTCGGCCAGCCCCACCCCCCAAGGCTATAGCCCAACCGTTTTTGTGGCCTTTTTCCGCTGGACGAACTTGGCGCCGCGGCCTTCGGGTGGTTTTTTGGGCGCGGCTGTGCCCGCGGCCTATTTTTGGCACATGGAGGTGCCTCGCAAAGTCTCGCGCCATTCCGAGTCCGGCGGACGAAGTCGGCCAGCCCCACCCCCAAGGCTATAGCCCACCCGTTTTTGTGGCCTTTTTCCGCTGGACGAACTTGGCGCCGCGTCCTTCGGGCAGGTATTTTTGGGCGCGGCTGTACCCGACGCCTATTTTTGGAACACGGAGGCGCCTCGCAAAGTCTCGCGCCATTCCCAATCCGGCGGACGAAGTAGGCCAGCCCCACCCCCCAAGGCTATAGCCCACCCGTTTTTGTGGCCTTTTTCCGCTGGACGTACTTGGCGCCGCGTCCTTCGGGCGGGTATTTTTGGGCGCGGCTGTGCCCGCGGCCTATTTTTCTCACACGGAGGAGCCTCGTAATGTCTCGCGCCATTCGGAGTCCGGCGGACGAAGTGGGCCAGCCCCACCCCCCAAGGCTATAGCCCACCCATTTTTGTGGCCTTTTTCCGCTGGACGAACTTGGCGCCGCGTCCTTCGGGCGGGTATTTTTGGGCGCGGCTGTGCCCATGGCCTTTTTTTCTCACACGGAGGTGCCTCGCAAAGTCTCGCGCCATTCCGAGTCCGGCGGACGAAGTCGGCCAGGCCCACCCCCCAAGGCTATAGCCCAACCGTTTTTGTGGCCTTTTTCCGCTGGACGAACTTGGCGCCGCGGCCTTCGGGCGGTTTTTTTGGGCGCGGCTGTGCCCGCGGCCTATTTTTGGCACACGGAGGCACCTCGCAAAGTCTCGCACCATTCCGAGTCCGGCGGACGAAGTTCGCCAGCCCCACCCCCCTAGGCTATAGCCCTCCCGTTTTTGTGGCGTTTTTCCGCTGGACGAACTTGGCGCCGCGGCCTTCGGGCGGGAATTTTTGGGCGCGGCTGTGCCTGCGGCCTATTTTTGGCACACGGAGGCGCCTCGCAAATTCTCGCGCCATTCCGAGTCCGGCGGACGAAGTTGGCCAGCCCCACCCCCCAAGGCTATAGCCCACCCATTTTTGTGGCCTTTTTCCGCTGGACGAACTTGGCACCGCGTCCTTCGGGCGGGTATTTTTGGGCGCGGCTGTGCCCGCGGCCTATTTTTCTCACACGGAGGCACCTTGTAAAGTCTCGCGCCATTCCGAGTCCGGCGGACGAAGTGGGCTAGTCCCACCCCCCAAGGCTATAGCCCACCCGTTTTTGTGGCCTCTTTCCGCTGGACGAACTTGGCGCCCCGGCCTTCGGGCGGGTATTTTTGGGTGCGGCTGTGCCCGCGGCCTATTTTTGGCACACGGAGGCGCCTCGCAAAGTCTCGCGCCATTCCGAGTCCGGCGGACGAAGTTGGCCAGCCCCACCCCCCAAGGCTATAGCCCACCCGTTTTTGTGGCCTCTTTCCGCTGGACGAACTTGGCGCCCCGGCCTTCGGGCGGGTATTTTTGGGCGCGGCCGTGCCCGCGGCCTATTTTTGGCACACGGAGGCGCCTCGCAAAGTCTCGCGCCATTCCGAGTCCGGCGGACGATGTTGGCCAGCCCCACCCCCCAAGGCTATAGCCCAACCGTTTTTGTGGCCTTTTTCCGCTGGACGAACTTGGCGCCGCGTCCTTCGGGCGGTTTTTTTGGGCGCGGCTGTGCCCGCGGCCTATTTTTGGCACACGGAGGCGCCTCGCAAAGTCTCGCACCATTCCGAGTCCGGCGGACGAAGTTCGCCAGCCCCACCCCCCTAGGCTATAGCCCTCCCGTTTTTGTGGCGTTTTTCCGCTGGACGAACTTGGCGCCGCGGCCTTCGGGCGGGAATTTTTGGGCGCGGCTGTGCCTGCGGCCTATTTTTGGCACACGGAGGCGCCTCGCAAATTCTCGCGCCATTCCGAGTCCGGCGGACGAAGTTGGCCAGCCCCACCCCCCAAGGCTATAGCCCACCCATT
Organism: Citrus sp. QX-2021; assembly: GCA_030444885.1. Taxonomy (NCBI): domain Eukaryota; kingdom Viridiplantae; phylum Streptophyta; class Magnoliopsida; order Sapindales; family Rutaceae; genus Citrus; species Citrus sp. QX-2021. The sequence continues at coordinate 99,017 of JAUJEF010000118.1, forward strand.
TTTGTGGCCTTTTTCCGCTGGACGAACTTGGCACCGCGTCCTTCGGGCGGGTATTTTTGGGCGCGGCTGTGCCCGCGGCCTATTTTTCTCACACGGAGGCACCTTGTAAAGTCTCGCGCCATTCCGAGTCCGGCGGACGAAGTGGGCTAGTCCAACCCCCCAAGGCTATAGCCCACCCGTTTTTGTGGCCTTTTTCCGCTGGACGAACTTGACGCCGTGGCCTTCAGGCGGGTACTTTATGGCGCGGTTGTCCCCAAGGCCTATTTTTGGCACACGGAGGTGCCTCGCAAAGTCTCACGCCAGTCTGAGTCCGGCGGACGTAGTTGGCCAGCCCCACCCCCCAAGGCTATAGCCCACCCGTTTTTGTTGCCTTTTTCCGCTGGACAAACTTGGCGCCGCGGCCTTCGGGCGGGTATTTTTGGGCGAGGCCGTGCCCGCGGCCTATTTTTGGCACACGGAGGCGCCTCGCAAAGTCTCGCGCCATTCCGAGTCCGGCGGACGATGTTGGCCAGCCCCACCCCCCAAGGCTATAGCCCACCCGTTTTTGTGGCCTTTTTCCGCTGGACGAACTTGGCGCCGCGGCCTTCTGGCGGGTATTTTTGGGCGCGGCTGTGCCCGCGGCCTATTTTTGGCACACGGAGGTGCCTCGCAAATTCTCGCGCCATTCCGAGTCCGGCGGACGAAGTTGGCCAGCCCCACCCCCCAAGGCTATAGCCCACCCGTTTTTGTGGCCTTTTTCCGCTGGACGAACTTGGCGCCGCGTCCTTCGGGCGGGTATTTTTGGGCGCGGCTGTGCCCGTGGCCTTTTTTTCTCACACGGAGGTGCCTCGCAAAGTCTCGCACCATTCCGAGTCCGGCGGACGAAGTCGGCCAGCCCCACCCCCAAAGGCTATAGCCCACCCGTTTTTGTGGCCTTTTTCCGCTGGACGAACTTGGCGCCGCGGCCGTCGGGCGGGTATTTTTTAGCACGGCTGTGCCCACGGCCTATTTTTGGCACACAGAGGCACCTCGCAAAGTCTCGCGCCATTCCGAGTCCGGCGGACGAAGTTGGCCAGCCCCACCCCCCAAGGCTATAGCCCACCCGTTTTTGTGGCCTTTTTCCGCTGGACGAACTTGGCGCCGCGGCCTTCGGGCGGGTATTATTGGGCGCGGCTGTGCCCATGGCCTATTTTTGGCACACGGAGGCACCTCGCAAAGTCTCGCGCCATTCTGAGTCCGGCGGACAAAGTTGGCCAACCCCACCCCACAAGGCTATACCCCACCCGTTTTTGTGGCGTTTTTCCGCTGGACGAACTTGGCGCCGCGGCCTTCGGGCCGGTATTTTTGGGCACGGCTCTACCCGCGGCCTATTTTTGGCACACGGAGACGCCTCGCAAATTCTCGCGCGATTCCGAGTCCGGCGGACGAAGTTGGCCAGCCCCACCCCCCAAGGCTATAGCCCACCCGTTTTTGTGCCCTTTTTCCGCTGGACGAACTTGGCACCGCCGCCTTCGGGCAGGTATTTTTGGGTGCGGCTGTGCCCGCGGCCTATTTTTGGCACACGGAGGCACCTCGCAAAGTTTCGCGCCATTCCGAGTCCGGCGGACGAAGTTGGCCAGCCCCACCCCCCAAGGCTATAGCCCACCTGTTTTCTTGGCCTTTTTCCGCTGGACGAACTTGGCGCCGCGGCCTTCGGGTGGGTATTTTTGGGCGCGGCAGTGCCCGTGGCCTATTTTTGGCACACGGAGGCCCCTCGTAAAGTCTCGCTCCATTCCGAATCCGGCGGACGAAGTTGGCCAGCCCCACCCCAAGGCTATAGCCCACCCGTTTTTGTCGCCTTTTTCCGCTGGACGAATTTGGCGCCGCGGCCTTCTGGCGGGTATTTTTTGGCGCGGCTGTGACCACGGCCTATTTTTGGCACACAGAAGCGCCTCGCAAAGCCTCGCGCCATTCCGTGTCCGGCGGACAAAGTTGGCCAGCCCCACCCCCCAAGGCTATAGCCCACCCGTTTTTGTGACCTATTTCCGCTGGATGAACTTGGCGACCCGGCCTTCGGGCGGTTATTTTGGGCGCGGCTATGCCCGGGGCCTATTTTCGCACACGGAGGCCGCTCACAAAGTCTCACGCCATTCCGAGTCCGGCGGACGAAGTTGGCCAGCCCCACCCCCCAAGGCTATACCCCCCCCGTTTTTGTGGCCTATTTCCGCTGGAAGAACTTGGCGGCCCGGACTTCGGGCGGTTATTTTTGGGCGCGGCTGTGCCCGGGGCCTATTTTTGGCACAAAGAGGCGGCTCGCAAAGTCTCGCACCATTCCGAGTCCGGCGGACGAAGTTGGCCAGCCCCACCCCCCAAGGCTATAGCCCACCCGTTTCTGTGGCCTTTTTCTGCTGGACGAACTTGGCGCCCCGGGGCCTAATTTTGGCATACAGAGGCCGCTCGCAAAGTCTCGCGCCATTCTGAGTCCGGCAGACGAAGTTGGCCAGCCCCACCCCCCAAGGCTATAGCCCACCCGTTTTTGTGGCCTATTTCCGCTGGACGAACTTGGCGGCCCGGACTTCGGGCGGTTATTTTTGGGTGCGGCTGTGCCCGGGGCCTAGTTTTGGCACACGGAGGCCGCTCGCAAAGTCTCGCGCAATTCCGAGTCCGGCGGACGAAGTTGGCCAGCCCCACCCCCCAAGGCTATAGCCCACCCGTTTTTGTGGCCTTTTTCCGCTGGACGAACTTGGCACCGCGGCCTTCGGGCGGGTATTATTGGGCGCGGCTGTGCCCATGGCCTATTTTTGGCACACGGAGGCGCCTCGCAAAGTCTCGCGCCATTCTGAGTCCGGCGGACAAAGTTGGCCAACCCCACCCCACAAGGCTATACCCCACCCGTTTTTGTGGCGTTTTTCCGCTGGACGAACTTGGCGCCGCGGCCTTCGGGCCGGTATTTTTGGGCACGGCTCTACCCGCGGCCTATTTTTGGCACTCGGAGATGCCTCGCAAATTCTCGCGCGATTCCGAGTCCGGCGGACGAAGTTGGCCAGCCGCACCCCCCAAGGCTATAGCCCACCCGTTTTTGTGGCCTTTTTCCGCTGGACGAACTTGGCGCCGCCGCCTTCGGGCGGGTATTTTTGGGTGCGGCTGTGCCCGCGGCCTATTTTTGGCACACGGAGGCGCCTCGCAAAGTTTCGCGCCATTCCGAGTCCGGCGGACGAAGTTGGCCCGCCCCACCCCCCAAGGCTATAGCCCACCCGTTTTCTTGGCCTTTTTCCGCTGGACGAACTTGGCGCCGCGGCCTTCGGGTGGGTATTTTTGGGCGCGGCTGTGACCGTGGCCTATTTTTGGCACACGGAGGCCCCTCGCAAAGTCTCGCTCCATTCCGAATCCGGCGGACGAAGTTGGCCAGCCCCACCCCAAGGCTATAGCCCACCCGTTTTTGTCGCCTTTTTCCGCTGGACGAATTTGGCGCCGCGGCCTTCTGGCGGGTATTTTTTGGCGCGGCTGTGCCCACGGCCTATTTTTGGCACACGGAAGCGCCTCGCAAAGTCTCGCGCCATTCCGTGTCCGGCGGACAAAGTTGGCCAGCCCCACCCCCCAAGGCTATAGCCCACCCGTTTTTGTGACCTATTTCCGCTGGGCGAACTTGGCGACCCGGCCTTCGGGCGGTTATTTTGGGCGCGGCTGTGCCCGGGGCCTATTTTCGCACACGGAGGCCGCTCGCAAATTCTCACGCCATTCCGAGTCCGGCGGACGAAGTTGGCCAGCCCCACCCCCCAAGGCTATAGCCCCCCCGTTTTTGTGGCCTATTTCCGCTGGACGAACTTGGCGCCCCGGACTTCGGGCGGTTATTTTTGGGCGCGGCTGTGCCCGGGGCCTAATTTTGGCATACAGAGGCCGCTCCCAAAGTCTCGCGCCATTCCGAGTCCGGCGGACGAAGTTGGCCAGCCCCACCCCCCAAGGCTATAGCCCACCCGTTTTTGTGGCCTATTTCCGCTGGACGAACTTGGCGGCCCGGACTTCGGGCGGTTATTTTTGGGTGCGGCTGTGCCCGGGGCCTATTTTTGGCACACGGAGGCCGCTCGCAAAGTCTCACGCAATTCCGAGTCCGGCGGACGAAGTTGGCCAGCCCCACCCCCCAAGGCTATAGCCCACCCGTTTTTGTGGCCTTTTTCCGCTGGACGAACTTGGCGCCGCGGCCTTCGGGCGGGTATTATTGGACGCGGCTGTGCCCATGGCCTATTTTTGGCACACGGAGGCACCTCGCAAAGTCTCGCGCCATTATGAGTCCGGCGGACAAAGTTGGCCAACCCCACCCCACAAGGCTATAGCCCACCCGTTTTTGTGGCCTTTTTCCGCTGGACGAACTTGGCGCCCCGGCCTTCGGGCGGTTATTTTTTCGCGCGGCTATGCCCGGGGCCTATTTTTGGCACCTAGAGGCCGCTCGCAAAGTCTCGCGCCATTCCGAGTCCGGCGGATGAAGTTGGCCAGCCCCACCCCCCAAGGCTATAGCCCACCCGTTTTTGTGGCCTTTTTCCGCTGGACGAACTTGACGCCGCCGCCTTCGGGCGGGTATTTTTGGGTGCGGCTGTGCCCGCGGCCTATTTTTGGCACACGGAGGCGCCTCGCAAAGTTTCGCGCCATTCCGAGTCCGGCGGACGAAGTTGGCCCGCCCCACCCCCGAAGGCTATAGCCCACCCGTTTTCTTGGCCTTTTTCCGCTGGACGAATTTGGCGCCGCGGCCTTCGGGTGGGTATTTTTGGGCGCGGCTGTGCCCGTGGCCTATATTTGGCACACGGAGGCCCCTCACAAAGTCTCGCTCCATTCCGAATCCGGCGGACGAAGTTGGCCAGCCCCACCCCAAGGCTATAGCCCACCCGTTTTTGTCGTCTTTTTCCGCTGGACGAATTTGGCGCCGCGGCCTTCTGGCCGGTATTTTTTGGCGCGGCTGTGCCCACGGCCTATTTTTGGCACACGGAAGCGCCTCGCAAAGTCTCGCGCCATTCCGTGTCCGGCGGACAAAGTTGGCCAGCCCCACCCCCCAAGGCTATAGCCCACCCGTTTTTGTGACCTATTTCCGCTGGACGAACTTGGCGACCCGGCCTTCGGGCGGTTATTTTGGGCGCGGCTGTGCCCGGGGCCTATTTTCGCACACGGAGGCCGCTCGCAAATTCTCACGCCATTCCGAGTCCGGCGGACGAAGTTGGCCAGCCCCACCCCCCAAGGCTATAGCCCCCCCGTTTTTGTGGCCTATTTCCGCTGGACGAACTTGGCGGCCCGGACTTCGGGCGGTTATTTTTGGGCGCGGCTGTGCCCGGGGCCTATTTTTGGCACACAGAGGCGGCTCGCAAAGTCTCGCACCATTCCGAGTCCGGCGGACGAAGTTGGCCAGCCCCACCCCCCAAGGCTATAGCCCACCCGTTTCTGTGGCCTTTTTCTGCTGGACGAACTTGGCGCCCCGGCCTTCGGGCGGTTATTTTTGGGCGCGGCTGTGCCCGGGGCCTAATTTTGGCATACAGAAGCCGCTCGTAAAGTCTCGCGCCGTTCCGAGTCCGGCGGACGAAGTTGGCCAGCCCCACCCCCAAGGCTATAGCCCACCCGTTTTTGTGGCCTATTTCCGCTGGACGAACTTGGCGGCCCTGCCTTCGGGCGGTTATTTTTGGGTGCGGCTGTGCCCAGGGCCTATTTTTGGAACACGGAAGCCGCTCACAAAGACTCGCGCCATTCCGAGTCCGGCGGACGAAGTTGGGCAGCCCCACCTCCCAAGGCTATAGCCCCCCCGTTTTTGTGGCCTATTTCCGCTGGACGAACTTGGCGGCCCGGACTTCGGGCGGTTATTTTTGGGTGCGCCTGTGTCCGGGGCCTATTTTTGGCACACGGAGGCCGCTCGCAAAGTCTCGCGCAATTCCGAGTCCGGCGGACGAAGTTGGCCAGCCCCACCCCCCAAGGCTATAGCCCACCCGTTTTTGTGGCCTATTTCCGCTGGACGAACTTGGCGGCCCGGACTTCGGGCGGTTATTTTTGGGTGCGGCTGTGCCCGGGGCCTATTTTTGGCACACAGAGGCGGCTCGCAAAGTCTCGTACCATTCCGAGTCCGGCGGACGACGTTGGCCAGCCCCACCCCCCAAGGCTATATCCCACCCGTTTCTGTGGCCTTTTTCTGCTGGACGAACTTGGCGCCCCGGCCTTCGGGCGGTTATTTTTGGGCGCGGCTGTGCCCGGGGCCTAATTTTGGCACACAGAGGCCGCTCGCAAAGTGTCGCGCCATTCCGAGTCCGGCGGACGAAGTTGGCCAGCCCCACCCCCCAAGGCTATAGCCCACCTGTTTTTGTGGCCTTTTTCCGCTGGACGAACTTGGCGCCCCGGCCTTCGGGCGGTTATTTTTTAATACGGCTCTGCCCGGAGCCTATTTTTTGCACGCGGAGGCCGATCGTAAAGTCTCGCGCCATTCCGACTCCGGCGGACGAAGTTGGCCAGCCCCACCCCCCAAGGCTATAGCCCACCCGTTTTTGTAGCCTATTTCCGCTGGACGAACTTGGCGGCCCGGCCTTCGGGCGGTTATTTTTGTGTGCGGCTGTGCCCGGGGCCTATTTTTGGAACACGGAGGCCGCTCACAAAGTCTCGCGCTATTCCGAGTCCGGCGGACAAAGTTGGCCAGCCCCACCCCCCAAGGCTATAGCCCCCCCGTTTTTGTGGCCTATTTCCGCTGGACGAACTTGGCGGCCCGGACTTCGGGCGGTTATTTTTGGCCGCAGCTGTGCCCAGGGCCTATTTTTGGCACACGGAGGCCGCTCGCAAAGTCTCGCGCAATTCCGAGTCCGGCGGACGAAGTTGGCCAGCCCCACCCCCAAAGGCTATAGCCCACCCGTTTCTGTGGCCTTTTTCCGCTGGACGAACTTGGCGCCCCGGCCTTCGTGCGGTTATTTTTGGACGGCTTTGCCCGGGGCCTATTTTTGGAACACGGAGGCCGCTCACAAAGTCTCGCGCCATTCCGAGTCCGGCGGACGAAGTTGGCCAGCCCCACCCCCCAAGGCTATAGCCCACCCGTTTTTGTGGCCAATTTCATTTGGCCGAATTTTTGGCGCGGCCCGGCGTTCGGGCGGTTATTTTTGGCCAGCCCCGCTTTTTGTGACCTATTTCCGCTGGACGAACTTGGCGACCCGGCCTTGGCCTACTGTTTGGCACTTTTGGCACACGGAGGCCGCTCGCAAAGTCTCGCGCCATTACGAGTCCGGCGGACGAAGTTGGCCAGCACCACCCCACAAGGCTATAGCCCACCCGTTTCTGTGGCCTTTTTCCGCTGGACGAACTTGGCGCCCCGGCCTTCGAGCGGTTATTTTTGGGCGCGGATGTGCCCGGGGCCTATTTTTGGCACACAGAGGCCACTCGCGAAGTCTCGCGCCATTCCGAGTCCGGCGGACGAAGTTGGCCAGCCCCACCCCCCAAGGCTATAGCCCACCTGTTTTTGTGGCCTTTTTCCGCTGGACGAACTTGGCGCCCCGGCCTTCGGGCAATTATTTTTGGGCGCGGCTGTGCCCGGGGCCTATTTTTGGAACACGGAGGCCGCTCACAAAGTCTCGCACCATTCCGTGTCCGGCGGACAAAGTTGGCCAGCCCCACCCCCCAAGGCTATAGCCCACCCGTTTTTGTGCCCTATTTCCGCTGGACGAACTTGGCGACCCGGCCTTCGGGCGGTTATTTTGGGCGCGGCTCTCCCCGGGGCCTATTTTAGCACACGGAGGCCGCTCGCAAAGTCTCGCGCCATTCCGAGTCCGGCGGACGAAGTTGGCAAGCCCCACCCCCCAAGGCTATAGCCCACCCGTTTTTGTGGCCTTTTTCCGCTGGACGAACTTGGCACCCCGGCCTTCGGACGGTTATTTTTGGGCGCGTCTCTGCCCGCGGCCTATTTTTGGCACATGGAGGCTGCTCGCAAAGTCTCGTGCCATTCCGAGTCCGGCGGACGAAGTCGGCCAGCCCCACCCCCCAAGGCTATAGCCCACCCGTTTTTGTGGTCTATTTCTTCTGGACGAACTTGGCGCCCCGGCCTTCAGGCGGTTATTTTGGGCGCGGCTGTGTCCGGGGCCTATTTTTGTCACATGGAGGCCGCTCGCAAAGTCTCGTGCCATTCCGAGTCCGGCGGATGAAGTTGGCCAGCACCACCCCCCAAGGCTATAGCCCACCCGTTTCTGTGGCCTTTTTCCGCTGGACGAAGTTGGCGCCCCGGCCTTCGAGCGGTTATTTTTGGGCGCGGATGTGCCCGGGGCCTATTTTTGGCACACAGAGGCCGCTCGCGAAGTCTCGCACCATTCCGAGTCCGGCAGACGAAGTTGGCCAGCCCCACCCCCCAAGGCTATAGCCCACCCGTTTTTGTGGCCTTTTTCTGCTGGACGAACTTGGAGCCCCGGCCTTCGGGCAGTTATTTTTGGGCGCGGCTGTGCCCGGGGCCTATTTTTCGAACACGGAGGCCGCTCGCAAAGTCTCGCACCATTCCGTGTCCGGCGGACAAAGTTGGCCAGCCCCACCCCCCAAGGGTATAGCCCACCCGTTTCTGAGTCCTTTTTCCGCTGGAGGAACTTGGCACCCCGGCCTTCGGGCGGTTATTTTTGGGCGCGGCTGTGCCCGGGGCCTATTTTTGGCACACGGAGGCCGCTCGCAAAGTTTCGCGCCATTCCGAGTCCGGCGGACGAAGTTGGCCAGCCCCACCCCCCAAGGCTATAGCCCACCCGTTTTTGTGGCCTTTTTCCGCTGGACGAACTTGGCGCCCCGGCCTTCGGGCGGTTATTTTTGGGCGCGGCATGCCTGGGGCCTATTTTTGGCACACGGAGGCCGCTCGCTAAGTCCTGCGCCATTCTGAGTCCGGCGGACGAAGTTTGCCAGCCCCACCCCCCAAGGCTATAGCCCACCCGTTTCTGTGGCCTTTTTCCGCTGGATGAATTTGGCCCCCCGGCCTTCGGACGGTTATTTTTGGGTGCAGCTGTGCCCGGGGCCTATTTTTGGCACACGGAGGCTGCTCGCAAAGTCTCGCACCATTCCGAGTCCGGCGGACGAAGTTGGCCAGCCCCACCCCCCAAGGATATAGCCCACCCGTTTTTGTGGCCTTTTTCCGCTGGACGAACTTGGCGCCCCGGCCTTCGGGCGGTTATTTTTGGGCGCGGCATGCCTGGGGCCTATTTTTGGCACACGGAGGCCGCTCGCTAAGTCCTGCGCCATTCCGAGTCCGGCGGACGAAGTTGGCCAGCCCCACCCCCCAAGGCTATAGCCCACCCGTTTTTGTGGCCTTTTTCCGCTGGACGAACTTGGCGCCCCGGCCTTCGGGCGGTTATTTTTGGGCGCGGCATGCCTGGGGCCTATTTTTGGCACGCGGAGGCCGCTCGCTAAGTCCTGCGCCATTCCAAGTCCGGCGGACGAAGTTGGCCAGCCCCACCCCCCAAGGCTATAGCCCACCCGTTTCTGTGGCCTTTTTCCGCTGGATGAATTTGGCGCCCCGGCCTTCGGACGGTTATTTTTGGGCGCAGCTGTGCCCGGGGCCTATTTTTGGCACACGGAGGCTGCTCGCAAAGTCTCGCACCATTCCGAGTCCGGCGGACGAAGTTGGCCAGCCCCACCCCCCAAGGCTATAGCCCACCCGTTTTTGTGGCCTTTTTCCGCTGGACGAACTTAGCGCCCCGGCCTTCGGGCGGTTATTTTTGGGAGCGTCTGTGCCCGGGGCCTATTTTTTGCACACGGAGGCGGCTCGCAAAGTCTCGCGCCATTCCGAGTCCGGGGGACGAAGTTGGGCAGCCCCACCTCCAAGGCTATAGCCCACCCGTTTTTGTGGCCTTTTTCCGCTGGACGAACTTGGCGCCCCGGCCTTCGGGCGGTTATTTTTGGGCGCTGTTGTGCCTGGGGCCTATTTTTGGGACACGGTGGCCGCTCGCAAAGTCTCGCACCATTCCGAGTCCGGCAGACGAAGTTGGCCAGCCCCACCCCCCAAGGCTCTAGCCCACCCGTTTTTGTGGCCTTTTTCCGTTGGACGAACTTGGCGATCCTGCCATCGGGCGGTTATTTTTGGGCGCGGCTGTGCCCGGGGCCTATTTTTGGCACACGGAGGCCGCTCGCAAAGTCTCGCGCCATTCCGAGTCCGGCGGACGAAGTTGGCCAGCCCCACCCCCCAAGGCTATAGCCCACCAGTTTTTGTGGCCTTTTTCCGCTGGACGAACTTGGCGCCCCGGCCTTCGGTCGGTTATTTTTCGGCGTGGCTGTGCCCGGGGCCTATTTTTGGCACACGGAGGTGGCTCGCAAAGTCTCGCGCCATTCCGAGTCCGGGGGACGAAGTTGGGCAGCCCCACCCCCCAAGGTTATAGCCCACCCGTTTTTGTGGCCTTTTTCCGCTGGACGAACTTGGCACCCCGGCCTTTGGGCAGTTATTTTTGGGCGCGGCTGTGCCCGGGGCCTAATTTTTGCACACGGAGGCGGCTCGCAAAGTCTCGCGCCATTCCGAGTCCGGGGGAGGAAGTTGGCCAGCCCCACCCCCCAAGGCTATAGCTCACCCGTTTTTGTGGCCTTTTTCCGCTGGACGAACTTGGCGCCCCGGCCTTCGAGTGGTTATTTTTGGGCGCGGCTGTGCCCGGGGCCTATTTTTGGCACACGGAGGCCGCTCGCAAAGTCTCGCGCAATTCCGAGTCCGGCGGACGAAGTTGGCCAGCCCCACCCCCCAAGCTTACAGCCCACCTGTTTTTGTGGCCTTTTTCCGCTGGACGAACTTGGCGCCCCGGCCTTCGAGTGGTTATTTTTGGGCGCGGCTGTGCCCGGGGCCTATTTTTGGCACACGGAGGCCGCTCGCAAAGTCTCGCGCCATTCCGAGTCCGGCGGACGAAGTTGGCCAGCCCCACCCCCCAAGGCTATAGCCCACCCGTTTTTGTGGCCTTTTTCCGCTGGACGAACTTGGCGCCCCGGCCTTTGGGCCGTTATTTTTGGGGGCGGCTGTCCCCGGGGCCTATTTTTGGCACACGGAGGCCGCTCGCAAAGTCTCGCGCCATTCCGAGTCCGGCGGACGAAGTTGGCAAGCCCCACCCCCCAAGGCTATAGCCCACCCGTTTTTGTGGCCTTTTTCCGCTGGATGAACTTGGCGCTCCGGCCTTCGGGCCGTTATTTTTGGGCGGGGCTTTGCCCGGGGCCTATTTTTGGCACACGGAGGTCGCTAGCAAAGTCTCGCACCATTCCGAGTCCGGCGGACGAAGTTGGCCAGCCCCACCCCCCAAGGCTATAGCCCACCCGTTTTTATGGCCTTTTTCCGCTGGACGAACTTGGCGCCCCGGCCTTCGGGCAGTTATTTTCGGGCACGGCGGAGCCCGGGGCCTATTTTTGGCACACGGAGGCCGCTCGCAAAGTCTCGCGCCATTCCGAGTCCGGCGGACGAAGTTGGCCAGCCCCACCCCCCAAGGCTATAGCCCTCCCGTTTTTGTGTCCTTTTTCCGCTGGACGAACTTGGCGCCCCGGCCTTCGGTCGGTTATTTTTGGGCGCGGCTGTGTCCGGGGCCTATTTTTGGCACACGGAGGCGGCTCGCAAAGTCTCGCGCCATTCCGAGTCCGGCGGAGGAAGTTGGCCAGCCCCACCCCCCAAGGCTATAGCCCACCCGTTTTTGTGGCCTTTTTCCGCTGGACGAACTTGGCACCCCGGCCTTCGGGTGGTTATTTTTGGGCGCGGCTGTGCCCGGGGCCTATTTTTTGCACACGGAGGCGGCTCGCAAAGTCTCGCGCCATTCCGAGTCCGGGGGACGAAGTTGGGCAGCCCCACCCCCCAAGGCTATAGCCCACCCGTTTTTGTGGCCTTTTTCCGCTGGACGAACTTGGCACCCCGGCCTTTGGGCAGTTATTTTTGGGCGCGGCTGTGCCCGGGGCCTAATTTTTGCACACGGAGGCGGCTCGCAAAGTCTCGCGCCATTCCGAGTCCGGGGGACGAAGTTGGGCAGCCCCACCCCCCAAGGCTATAGCCCACCCGTTTTTGTGGCCTTTTTCCGCTGGACGAACTTGGCGCCCCGGCCTTCGGGCGGTTATTTTTGGGCGCTGTTGTGCCCGGGGCCTATTTTTGGGACACGGTGGCCGCTCGCAAAGTCTCGCACCATTCCGAGTCCGGCGGACGAAGTTGGCCAGCCCCACCCCCCAAGGCTATAGCCCACCCGTTTTTGTGGCCTTTTTCCGTTGGACGAACTTGGCGCTCCTGCCATCGGGCGGTTATTTTTGGGCGCGGCTGTGCCCGAGGCCTATTTTTGGCACACGGAGGCCGGTCGCAAAGTCTCGCGCCATTCCGAGTCCGGCGGACGAAGTTGGCCAGCCCCACCCCCCAAGGCTATAGCCCACCCGTTTTTGTGGCCTTTTTCCGCTGGACGAACTTGGCTCCCCGGCCTTCGGGCGGTTATTTTTTGGCGCTGTTTTGCCTGGGGCCTATTTTTGGCACACGGAGGCCGCTCGCAAAGTCTCGCGCCATTCCGAGTCCGGCGGACGAAATTGGCCAGCCCCACCCCCCAAGGCTATAGCCCACCCGTTTTTGTGTCCTTTTTCCGCTGGACGAACTTGGCGCCCCGGCCTTCAGTCGGTTATTTTTGGGCACGGCTGTGCCCGGGGCCTATTTTTGGCACACGGAGGCTGCTCGCAAAGTCTCGCGCCATTCCGAGTCCGGCGGAGGAAGTTGGCCAGCCCCACCCCCCAAGGCTATAGCCCACCCGTTTTTGTGGCCTTTGTCCGCTGGACGAACATGGCACCCCGGCCTTCGGGCGGTTATTTTTGGGCGCGGCTGTCCCTGGGGCCTATTTTTGGCACACGAAAACGGCTTACCGGATTCCGAATCCGGCAAGCCGGTTAGGCAAAATTTTGAATTTTGCCTTAACGGTAACATAAATCCGGCTTACCGAATTCCATAAACGGCAAACCGGATTGCCCAGAATGTGAGTAACGGCTAGTTTTCGAGCTCAAACTATAAGAACTCAAATCCAACTCATTTTGAAGCTCTCCAACAATCTCCAACAAGCAAGAACAAGTGCACACAACATATATTGAGCTTCAACTTCGTGAATCATCATTCTTTAAATCATCTTTGTTCTTCAATTTGTATATCCACTCTTAAAGAGAGATTCATTGTTGTATTTATCATTTCTCATCAAATTGTGAGAGTACAAGTGTGGGAAACACTTGGGGTAAAGAGATTAGAGATATAATCTCTTGTTGTAAAGGTTTATTGACACCTCGAAGTCAATTGTAATCGTTGAAGCCTTGAAAAGGCTTGGATAGTGAAATCCTCAAGCGGGTGAGCTTGGAGGCGTGGACGTAGGCCGGGATAGCCGAACCACGTAAAAATCCTTGTGTTCGTTTTCTCTTCCCTTACTCTTTTAATATTGTGTTTCATTGAATTTATTGTTTTCGAATTGATTAAGGCATTAGATTGAATTGTTGTGTGGTTTGACTAGGATAATTTTTAAAAATCCAATTCACCCCCCCTCTTGGGTTGTACACTTGTATTTCATTTGGTATCAGAGCAAGGTGCTCTTGTGTAGACTTAACCGTCTAGAGTTAAAGATCAATAGCAACCCAAATTAGTTCAACTTTCATGGAAGGCCAATCCACCACTAGACCTCCATTCTTTGATGGTAATGATTATCCTTATTGGAAAATTAGGATGAGAGTGTTTTTACAAGCCTTAGATTATGAACTATGGGAAATAGTTTGTGATGGTTCATTCATTCCTAGGAAGAATGTTTTAAGTGAATTGGATAAGAAAAATATGTCTTTAAATTCCAAGGCTATGAATGCTTTATTTTGTGCCTTAGATAAAAATGAATTTCATAGAGTTTCAAATTGTTCTAATGCTTATGAAATTTGGAGAAAACTTGAAATTGTGTATGAGGAGACTACGAGCGAGGAGGAATTTCATGAAGTGTCGAATTTGGCACTTATGGCAATTGGAGATGACTCGGATGATGAACTTGAAGAGGTAAATGATCTTCCTACATATGATGAATTACATGATGCTTTTAAGGATTTGCATGATGAGTTAATGAAGATTGGTAAAAAGAATATATGTCTTAAAAAGAAGATGATGGAGCTTAAGAATGAAAATGAATCATTTAGTGCAAAGATCACATGCCTAGAATTAGAAAATAAAACATTGCATGATAGTGTTGCATTATCAAATGAGAAATCTAGCACTTCACACAAGCATCTAGAATCACATGTAAATGAATTGAAAAATGAAAAAGATGCCTTGCAAAAATCCAATGTTTCATTAAATGAAAAGATCCAAAAATTGGAATTAGATAATGAAATGTTACATGATAGAATTGCATCATTCACATGTAAACAAAGTACTTCATATGAGCATGAGAAATCATATGGTGATGAATTAATAAAAGAAAATGAAGTGCTTAGAAAGAAGAGTGATGAGTTAAATCAAATTGTGTTAAAATTTACAAATGGGCAAAAGATGTTGGACAATTTGCTAAATTCACAAAAATGCGTATTTGACAAAAGTGGCATTGGTTACAAACCAAATTTGAAACAAAAATTTTACAAGAGTTATTTTGCGAAGAATACATCCATTAACAATCAAATTGTATGTCATTATTGTAATCAAGATGGTCACATGAAGAATAGATGTCCAATTAAAAGAAATGTGTATTATGGAGTCAAATGTATTTGGGTTCCAAAAGGAACTAAATCTAACATTCAAGGACCCAAGAGTATTTGGGTACCAAATGGTACAACTTGAATTTGTTTTGTAGGTACCACAATCAAGGAATGGTGGAGAAGTTCCTTGATGAAAGCTTGTGAGGATAATTATTTGAGCATGATCTAGGAGAAAAAGATGAGGCAAGATAATTTAATTGTTTTGGTAACAATTCTTGCCATATTAATTTTGTTGAATGAATCATGATAAATGAAATTGCGAAAGTATGCTTGTATGTTTACATGATGGAATTATCATTGTGTGTAATATTGAGTGATTTATCATGATGGATTTGTTTGATGTTAATGTTTATGAAGTGTTTAAGCATGATAGTTAAATGGTGTGTTTAATTTATTCACTTTTGAATGTTTATATGTTTAATTATTGTGAAAATCTCTAGTCTGCACAAGTTGTAATAAATTGGTCATAACTCCTTCTAGAGAACTCCAAATCCAGCTCTGTAAAATTTATTGGAAAGCTAACTTAATTATCTTTCCAACGGTATATAGCTTGTACATTACTTCTGGCTCAATCAATACAGTTTTTATTCCGAATTTGACCTTTCTTCATTTTATTTTTGAATGCTTATAAGCACTCCAAATCAAGTCTGCACATGTTGTAATGAATTGGTCATAACTTCTTCTAGAGAACTCTAAATCAAGCTCTGTAAAATTTATTGGAAAGCTAACTTAATTATCTTTCCAACGGTATATAGCTTGCACGTTACTTTCTGACTCAAGTCGGACTACCGGTTAGCAAAACCGGAAAGCCGGATTCGCAAGGAACGCTTGCTGGACCAAACCGGATTTCCGGTTCTGTCAATTCGGAATTCCGAATTCGAGCTGCATTTTGGCAAACCGGCAAGCCGATTCTCTCTTGCTATCTTCTGGATCCAACCGGCAAGCCGGTTCGTGTTATCCGGAAAACCGGATTTGCGTGAAACATTTGCTGGAACCAACCGGATTTCCGGTTAAGCTCATTCGGCAATCCGGTTTCGGATGCTATTTCAACTATTCATCTTCTCCCTCTCTTTCGGCTTTCCGTTTCTCTCTCTCTCACTAAAAGCTGATTACTCCTCACTTGATTTCATTCCAAAATCCATCATTCTCATTCGTTTTCAATCCAAATTGATTCATATAAATTATTCCCCATCCATTCTTGTGTCTAAAATCATTCTTGTGTTTAAAATCATTTTAATTGATTCAAACTTACTCATTTTACTCAATATCTTGAAAATTCGAATTTGTGCATTTTGAGTATTTCAAATTACCACTTCCATAGTGTGCTCTCCTTATGGATTTTACCATAGTTTTCTATTATATTATGCACTTACATTTTCATATGCATTGTTGCTTTCATTGTGGATTGATGATGATTATTGTTTGATATTTGGATGCAAATGTTTTATTTTGAGCACAAAAGATAATCTTGGCAAATTTGATGTTGGTATTTCTCTTGGCTATTCAAACACAAGCAAAACTTATGGAGTGTATATCAAAAGAACTTTGATTGTGAAAGAATTTATACATGTTATATTTGATGAGTCTAATTCTTCCTCTATGGAGAAAGTTGTTGTTGATGATAATGTAGATGAAAAGCTACAAGAAGATTATCAAATGATAGCCAAAAGAATGCACCACTTGAAAATCAAGAGGAGCAACATGAAGAAACAAATGCGGAGTAAAATGAAGGTATTTCTCAAACACTCCCTAAAGAGTGGAGGTATGTTTCTTCTCACCTTAAGAACTTAATTTTGAGAGATCCATCACAAGGTGTAACTACTATATCATCTCTTAAAAATATATATGAGCATTTGTAATAATGGATTTGATCACTTGTTCTTTAACTCATCATTATGGCTTTTCTTAATAGTCATGTTGATTTTGATGATCTATATATTGGCATATGTTGATTTTGATGATTTATATATTGCCATTATGTACTTATGTTTTTACTTAAGTTTTGATGATAAATAATGTGCATTGATGATTACATTGTATTTGATGAAGCTTTGATCTTATGCAATCTATGATTAGTAAATGAATGCATTTTTTACTTTATCGATGTATTGTTGAATATGTCTTATTTTTTTTTAAATGATATCGAAAAAGGGAGAATGATTTAATTTGTGTTATGAAAATATATGCATGTATCTAGGGGGAGCATGTATGCAGGGGAGTTTTTATTAAACTATTTTCAAATCATTTTTTAACTTGCATTGATAATTATGGAGCTTGAATATTTGATAATATGCATGCCAATTTTGTAAAGAAATCAAAACCTCTTTGCAAGAAGAATTTTCAAAAATTCGGCATAAACTTGGAATGATTTGATTTCTTGATGATTTTGGTAATTGATGATTATATGTGTGTTGCTTGATAAATTGATGGAGTTGTTGATATTGTTTAAGCTTATATGGAAGTGTTTTTAACTATGTTGTGTATTTGAGGATTTGTGCATTTTAAGGGGAGACTATGTCGAAATTTTTTCTCGCACAAAATGGGTAATATCTTCATTGAATTATTTTTAATGATTTTGTTTCAATTGCATCTATCTATCTTTTATTTTTTATGATGAAAGGGGAGATAAATATGATATTTTTTTGGATAAAATTATTTTGTTTAAATTTTTAAATTGGCCATATATTTAGGGGGAGCATATAATATGTTTTTGAATAATATGCATTTTGAGTAATTGTTTTGATAATTGATATTTGATTATGATGATGATTTTGATAATTTTGAGATATGACGATTTGATTACATGGGTGTTTTATATGATAATTTCATATTTTGAGTTGTTGATTTGGTAATTAATGGAATAATGGTTCATGATATTTTAGTGTGATAATTTTTGTATGGAGTTGGCTTTTATCATGATCTATAATAATTTGGATTTGATATTACTAATCTTGTAATTGAGGTGATGCTTGTTGTTAGGGGGAGAAGAATAACATGGGTAACAAATTTCCTTCTCTTATTCTTTTCCTTTACGTTTTCTTTTTTATGATGAAGGGGGAGAAGAATACATGTTTTCAAATTTATAAAAAAAAAAAATTTGCTATTTTTTTTGCCAATTGAGTTTTTCTTTTTGATGATGAGGGGGAGAAAAATCTATGTATTTAAATCATTAATTTAGCTAATTGGCAAATTGTAAAAGAAGACTATATTTGTGGAATCATTCTTTAAATACATGAAATGTTTGTCATCATCAAAAAGGGGGAGATTGTTAACATATATGTTTCCATAATATTGATTTTGATGATAACAAATAAGATTAAAAATGATTAATTTTTTAAGCTCAAATTATTTAATATTCTTTTTAAATAAATCATTATTTTCATATTATAAATGTTTCATATTTAATGGAAAAATGATTTTATGAAATTGGTTGTTTTTCAAAGTTTATGGTTTAATTAAAAGAATTTTGAAAACTTTGAAATAAACAAGTAGTGCTTGAAATTTCGGATTTGGACCTATTTGAAACTATTTAAATATTTTTGGGCCATTCTATAATTTCATAAAGTTTGGGCGAAGTCATAATTTCAGAAAGTTGTGGGATTGAGAAAGCATTATTTAAAATTCTGAAATTGGACCTATTTGCAAACTTTTATAACGTTTTGGGCCATACCACAGTTTTATAAAGTCTTGGGGTCAAACTGTAAATTTTGGGAAATATTTTACTGTAGCAGTTACTGTAGCAAGCGGCTTACCGGATACTGATAAACGGCAGGCCGAATTCGGGGCAGTAAGCACCAGAACGAAAACGGCTTACCGGATTCCGAATCCGGCAAGCCGGTTAGGCAAAATTTTGAATTTTGCCTTAACGGTAACATAAATCCGGCTTACCGGATTCCATAAACGGCAAACCGGATTGCCCAGAATGTGAGTAACGGCTAGTTTTCGAGCTCAAACTATAAGAACTCAAATCCAACTCATTTTGAAGCTCTCCAACAATCTCCAACAAGCAAGAACAAGTGCACACAACATATATTGAGCTTCAACTTCGTGAATCATCATTCTTTAAATCATCTTTGTTCTTCAATTTGTATATCCACTCTTAAAGAGAGATTCATTGTTGTATTTATCATTTCTCATCAAATTATGAGAGTACAAGTGTGGGAAACACTTGGGGTTAAGAGATTAGAGATATAATCTCTTGTTGTAAAGGTTTAATGACACCTCGAAGTCAATTGTAATCGTTGAAGCCTTGAAAAGGCTTGGATAGTGAAATCCTCAAGCGGGTGAGCTTGGAGGCGTGGACGTAGGCCGGGATAGCCGAACCACGTAAAAATCCTTGTGTTCGTTTTCTCTTCCCTTACTCTTTTAATATTGTGTTTCATTGAATTTATTGTTTTCGAATTGATTAAGGCATTAGATTGAATTGTTGTGTGGTTTGACTAGGATAATTTTTAAAAATCCAATTCACCCCCCCTCTTGGGTTGTACACTTGTATTTCATATTTTTCACACACGGAGGCCGCTCGCAAAGTCTCGCGCCATTCCGAGTCCGGCGGACGAAGTTGGCCAGCCCCACCCCCCAAGGCTATAGCCCACCCGTTTTTGCGGCCTTTTTCCGCTGGACGAACTTGGCGCCCCGGCCTTCGGGCGGTTATTTTTGGGCGCGGCTGTGCCCGGGGCCTATTTATGGCACACGGAGGCCGCTCTCAAAGTCTCGTGCCATTCCGAGTCCGGCGGACGAAGTTGGCCAGCCCCACCCCCCAAGGCTATAGCCCACCCGTTTTTGTGGCCTTTTTCCGCTGCACGAACTTGGCGCCCCGGCCTTCGGGCGGTTATTTTTTAGCACGGCTGTGCCCGGGGCCTATTTTTGGCACACGGAGGCCGCTCGCAAAGTCTCACGCCATTCCGACTCCGGTGGATGAAGTTGGCCAGCCCCACCCCCAAGGCTATACCCAACCGTTTTTGTCGCCTTTTTCCGCTGCACGAACTTGCCGCCATGGCCTTCGGGCGGTTATTTTTGGGCGCGGCTGTGTCCGGGGCCTATTTTTGGCACACGGAGGCCACTCGCAAAATCTCACGCTATTCCGAGTCCGGCGGACGAAGTGGGCCAGCCCCACCCCCCAAGGCTATAGCCCACCCGTTTTTGTGGCCTTTTTCCGCTGGACGAACTTTGCGCCCCGGCCTTCGGACGGTTATTTTTGGGCGCGGCTGTGTCCGGGGCCTATTTTTCGCACACGGAGGCCGCTCGCAAAGTCTCACGCCATTCCGAGTCCGGCGGACGAAGTTGGCCAGCCCCACCCCCCAAGGCTATAGCCCACCCGTTTTTGTGGCCTTTTTCCGCTGGACGAACTTGGCGCCCCGGCCTTCGGGCGGTTATTTTTGGATGCGGCTGTGACCGGGGCCTATTTTTTGCACACGGAGGCCGCTCGCAAAGTCTCGCGCCATTCCCAGTCCGGCGGACGAAGTTGGCCAGCCCCACCCCCCAAGGCTATAGCCCACCCGTTTTTGCGGCCTTTTTCCGCTGGACGAACTTGGCGCCCCGGCCTTCGGGCGGTTATTTTTGGGCGCGGCTGTGCCCGGGGCCTATTTATGGCACACGGAGGCCGCTCTCAAAGTCTCGTGCCATTCCGAGTCCGGCGGACGAAGTTGGCCAGCCCCACCCCCCAAGGCTATAGCCCACCCGTTTTTGTGGCCTTTTTCCGCTGCACGAACTTGGCGCCCCGGCCTTCGGGCGGTTATTTTTTAGCACGGCTGTGCCCGGGGCCTATTTTTGGCACACGGAGGCCGCTCGCAAAGTCTCACGCCATTCCGACTCCGGTGGATGAAGTTGGCCAGCCCCACCCCCAAGGCTATACCCAACCGTTTTTGTCGCCTTTTTCCGCTGCACGAACTTGCCGCCATGGCCTTCGGGCGGTTATTTTTGGGCGCGGCTGTGTCCGGGGCCTATTTTTGGCACACGGAGGCCACTCGCAAAATCTCACGCTATTCCGAGTCCGGCGGACGAAGTGGGCCAGCCCCACCCCCCAAGGCTATAGCCCACCCGTTTTTGTGGCCTTTTTCCGCTGGACGAACTTTGCGCCCCGGCCTTCGGACGGTTATTTTTGGGCGCGGCTGTGCCCGGGGCCTATTTTTCGCACACGGAGGCCGCTCGCAAAGTCTCGCGCCATTCCGAGTCCGGCGGACGAAGTTGGCCAGCCCCACCCCCCAAGGCTATAGCCCACCCGTTTTTGTGGCCTTTTTCCGCTGGACGAACTTGGCGCCCCGGCCTTCGGGCGGTTATTTTTGGATGCGGCTGTGACCGGGGCCTATTTTTTGCACACGGAGGCCGCTCGCAAAGTCTCGCGCCATTCCCAGTCCGGCGGACGAAGTTGGCCAGCCCCACCCCCCAAGGCTATAGCCCAACCGTTTTTGTGGCCTTTTTCCGCTGGACGAACTTGGCGCGCCGGCCTTCGGGCGGTTATTTTTGGGCGCGGCTGTGCCCGTGGCCTATTTATGGCACACGGAGGCCGCTCTCAAAGTCTCGCGCCATTCCGAGTCCGGCGGACGAAGTTGGCCAGCCCAACCCCCCAAGGCTATAGCCCACCCGTTTTTGTGGCCTTTTTCCGCTGGACGAACTTGGCGCCCCGGCCTTCGGGCGGTTATTTTTGGATGCGGCTGTGACCGGGGCCTATTTTTTGCACACGGAGGCCGCTCGCAAAGTCTCGCGCCATTCCCAGTCCGGCGGACGAAGTTGGCCAGCCCCACCCCCCAAGGCTATAGCCCAACCGTTTTTGTGGCCTTTTTCCGCTGGACGAACTTGGCGCGCCGGCCTTCGGGCGGTTATTTTTGGGCGCGGCTGTGCCCGTGGCCTATTTATGGCACACGGAGGCCGCTCTCAAAGTCTCGCGCCATTCCGAGTCCGGCGGACGAAGTTGGCCAGCCCAACCCCCCAAGGCTATAGCCCACCCGTTTTTGTGGCCTTTTTCCGCTGCACGAACTTGGCGCCCCAGCCTTCGGGCGGTTATTTTAGGACGCGGCTGTGCCCGGGCCCTATGTTTTGCACACGGAGGCCGCTCGCAAAGTCCCGCGCCATTCCGAGTCCGGCGGACGAAGTTGGCCAGCCCCACCCCCCAAGGCTATAGCCTACCCGTTTTTGTGGCCTTTTTCCGCTGGACGAACTTGGCGCCCCGGCCTTCGGGCGGTTATTTTTGGGTGCGGCTGTGCCTGGGGCCTATTTATGGCACACATAGGCCGCTCTCAAAGTCTCGCGCCATTCCGAGTCCGGCGGACGAAGTTGGCCAGCCCCACCCCCCAAGGCTATAGCCCAACCGTTTTT